>PQWD01011128.1:0-268396 GCA_019425675.1 Leucinodes orbonalis | reverse complement strand
ATACCACTACTATTATCACTTTCAAGTAATTATTAATATATCATCACGAGATATCGATAAGCACTATTAATAAAATAACATTTAGAAACAACTATAACTTGAATTATCGAAAATTGACTACATGATGAATGCATAATGTCGAAAAAAATTTAAAATATACAAATCGAGACATATACACGAGAAGCAAGGTGTCCTCTTTTACAATCGGAAGATGAAGTAAATACTTCGAAATGGAGGTAAATATCAACAGCGCGCATAGCTGCTCTAGCAGGAATAGATATTTCAAAAGAAGGTTGTGTAGCCGTGAAGTCTGGGCACTCAATCAAAAAAACAGCTTACTGGGGCCAACTAGCACAGTGAAAACGACTAAGTCTAATAAAATACAAAAACATAATACATTCTAAAGTGGACACAACGGGTAGGCTCGTGCCCTTTGCGATGGGGACGTTAATTGAGCTTGATTGATAATGAGCATGGCATACAACGAACTAAATGTAAATAGACAAACAGCTCAATATTAACAATACATTCGTTAAGCTGTTAAACAAAAACCTCATAATCTTACTATTTTTTTCTATTTCGCAATGGGTTCAGTCTATCAATTGCACTCTAGGGCGTCTGCCGTGAACCTGTTTATTCAGTGTGACCTACAAGAGTCTACATTTGGCTGGAAGCTACAGTATTCAACAGTCAGGGATCAATCAACGCAAGCGCTTTTGTGACGCATGTTCAAGAATGAGAATAATACGGCCACAAAAAGTATGGTTCTGGATTTTCAGAAACTATGCGAAGGGTCTTACATGCGTATGAAGAGAAATGTGTAATATCTATATTATACAGATTATTGATAACTCCAACTTCGAGTATCGTCGTACGATATAGTAATTAGGCTTACATGTGTGATTCGGTAGAAGTTCGCGTTAGCGAAAACTATTGTTTTATAAACACGAACTTATCAATTGGAGCTGTAAACTAAGTGGAGGCAACAATCAACGCGAGAAAAATTAATTCAAGGTCTCTGACGGAAAATGTTCAGCCGCTTCGGACACAACTGTACATTTCATTCACACACAAAGAAAACGTCTGGTACTTTTTATATGATTATTTATTAAAGTTTATTTCGACATACGATATTTAATGATCTTAACCGAATCATTATAAGAAGGTATATAAAGCTTAGCACCACGCATGCTCACTGGGATGTCAAAATTTCAGACGGAATTACATACGCCGTGATTATGAATGAATAATTGCTGTGTACCTAACCACAGCCGCAATAATGTTAATTCAAGAGCTTGCGGCGGTACACTATTAAGAAGATATTTAAACTGCATCTAAGTTAGTATTATAAAGGGATCTAAGATATAAGAATAAGGACCTTATTGTTGTAGAAAAATAACTGAATTGCGGGTAGTATAAACCTCTTAGAATAGTATTTTTATCAACCGCTCGCGAGTTGTAGAATCTGTAAACTATCGCTTAGGCATTCCAGCCGCTGCCTTGCGAATGTATGACCAATTCGAGTCCGAGGCCCTAAATTTGTACAAGCATCGTTGCTAAAGTTTTCGAGTTGGTTTTGCGAGGTGTTCCTTTGAGTCCTCCCTCTGAACCAGTTCCGTCTCATGTTCCAAAGACGTCTGAGTACATCACCTTTAGCTCGGGAGAGCTAAACGCAAACTCTCGCCTGCGCCTTTCCAGTCATAGTAATTCTAAGACTCGGCTCATAAAAGCACGGTGGGCGCCGGGTGGCCAAACATAGTGTTAATCACATTATAATTTAATTTCGATATATAAGTAAGCACATGACGAACTAGAATAACGTTTTCGCTTCCTTTCGCACTTTCACAAGACTAATGACAGAGCGCGTATGTGGCTGGATAGTAGTAACTAAATGTGCAAAACGTGATAAATTGTCAGACTGAAGCCTCGTGAATCTGAATAAGAATTATATCTAAAGGATAGTGACACAAAATAGAGTAATTACATTTAAGAACATGTATAAAGTCCTACCAGCTATTAATATGTAAATCGTAGGCGTTCTAGTTGTAAATACGCGAGATAAATACCAAATGAAAAAGCTAATTTTCTTCAACAGGTTACTTCCGGAAGGCCTGTTCCACAAGTTCGTAGACATATGTTAATGATTGCCAACATAGCCGCTACACAAAGTGTAGCTCTGGTCAGTAGCCTACTGGCCGATGATATTCATGGTAAGCAAGCAGGAGATTGTTGTGTCCTTTGCTAGGCTGGTCGTTGTTATACAAACTGGAACAAGCAAGCGTGATGATTCCTACGGCTTGTCCTCGGGCAGCTCAAGAAACTGTTGTACTTCTCTGAGTTCAAGGTAAATACACTCACGTAGGGTTACACAGTTCTACATTACTCGTCCTGTCCATAATACATTCATTCATTAAGATGGAATTGAGAGTATTAACTTCAGTTATTAAGTATCACAAACGCGGGACTACAAAGCTCCCTGTAAAGGCCTTAGTCTGTTCCACCGCGGCGCCAATACTGTGCAATTGGATTCTGACGTCTAACGCACAAACTTGTGAAGCTTTATCGCATGGCGTACTGCGCTAATGTTTTCTCCCAATCCATTTCTACGATTGTTCATAAATCTCTATCACCAACGCGTAAAGAGTCGATACTGTTATATACATAGAATTTCGTAAAATGATAATATACTATCGAAGGACAGTGGCCCTCAGCGCTTCTGGGAATGTGTCCGCTATGACCAGATACGGACAGTTCCAAGTCTAACAATACAAAAACTGGTCTTTACTTGACCAACGGCAACTCAATATAATGAAATAATAGTATTAAAACTACAATTTATTCATTTCACGCGCGACGGCACCCAAGAGCCCAGAGATATAGGCATCGAACTTCATTTCCTCTATGCTTATAAGACATTTGTCACTAATTCAAATTGGTCTATAATCCTACTATTCATCTTTCAATAAAAAAGTAAAATAATGAACATAATTATAACTATTATCATCGGTCCCTAATAACATTTCCATGTCACCCTTCACTGCACTGGGAAAACTGTAACTGATACAGTTAATAACGTTATGGTATTGCGGACTAGATTGCGTCTGTGTGAATATTCGAACGTTGCAACCCACTATCTTTATTTGTTCAACTTTTAAAACTTAAGGTAGCTTTACTGGTCTTTTTTAGGTGATAAACATCATTGTTCCATAAGCTAATCTTTTTTTTTTACATAGATCACATTCATTGGAAGGCGATCAATTGCTCTTGTCGAGACCTACATAACTCTAATGCGTGGAGTAGTTGACCGACGTGCTCATATCATTGCTGAGCGGAGCCTTGCCCAGAAATAAAGATCACTTATGCACAGCACACCTACGTACTCGCCCACCGTGAGGCTTACTGGTTGTTAGCCAGGATAACCGGCAAGCACGCAACGACGATACAAACCTAACCAAACACGAAATATAATGATTATCACTTCAGTCTCAAGTTCTCCGCCTAGTCTGAAATATTATTTATAATTATTTTTTAAAAACACAGCGAAGGCAAGAATGACGTGGACCCCCGATACACTGTGATCGAGCAACGTCTAGTAGAACGAGTCGGATGACTCACTTGAGCTGATCATGTCGCCACTTACATCTCGATGCCGAGCAACGCCTTAGTCCTCTGTTTCTGGATGTTTACGTGTGGCATACGTACTTCACTATCGACCAGAAATCGAAAGACACAAATACACTAAGCCCGGTATTCTTAAGTTAATTACTTCTATTAATTTTAACCAGATAGTGCAAGATTTGACGGCTGAGAATCAAAGATGGCCATCAGGGTTGTAAGATTTGTTCAGCCTAACTATCCTCATCCTTAAACGAAGTAACACTAACGTGAGGTTCAAATCCCCGACGTACCAATATTGTTTTTTCGAATTTCGACAATTATCACCAATGTCGTGTACTCCTTCGAACGCTCTTTACGGTAACCGGCCATGGAACAACACGGGAGAAAAACCTACGGCATGCCCTGCGAAGCTCAGAATTCAACGGATGTGCGCTAGAATAAGTATGTCTTACAGCATGAATTCAATGCTTGGGATGCAAATGGCGTGCAAGACCTATACGGGTAGGCTCGTGCCCCTCGGTGGGGACGTATGAGCGAATGAATGATATATGTCTGAATATCTGATACGAGTAGACTAGGAAAAAGTTAACATAAGATCACCACCATGGTAAGAACTCGGTCTAATGAAATAGAGTCGTACAAAGTAGTACATAAACGAAGGGCCAATGAATCTGTCGCCTGAATTAGTCATGTTTTTTTCGCACTTTCTGGGAGTTTCGATGATGATACACTAAAGGCTAGTAACACGTTACCTAAGATACGTTAGCCGTCCTCGGTGACTTCGGGCGCAAGGCAGTTGTTTGACCGGAAACAAGACTAAGAACCTTACCGCCTTCTTTCACTCTCTCCTAATATCTCTTCTTCAACACAGTTGCTCTGTCGATGGTCAACGTATCTACTTACCTACTTCAAGGGTGAAGCCGCCGAACTTACCGTCCCCCCGTCTGTGCTTTATAAGCTATATACATCTCTAGACCCCCCCCGACCCCCATTTCATACACTTCAATATATAAAAGCACTACTCAGTCCCCGCCGCTCGGCTACTCATCTTAGGCCTGTATATCTATTTATCTACTCATTAAATAAACCATATAAATTGCCTTGTGCTGCTGTTGTTTTAAATTGAAAATCATTGCTTCTTCATGATTGATATCTATATTGTATTCACTATCGTAACTAATTGCTCAAACATGATCATTCAAATTTTAAAATTGATAACTGTCTGTTTGTCTCGCGGGTGATCTCTGAAAGAACGGCTGGATGGATCTACAACGGCACTGGTTTTTAGGCAGGATAGACTGATGTAATAAAGGAAGCAGCAGAAGAGAAGGCTTCGAAGCAATAGTTTAGAAACCACTACTTTCTTGTTTGGTATTACACTTGATAGGAATTAGAATGGACATTGAACAATCAGCTGCCCGGGTGAACCGAAAGCCGCTCCGTGTCGGTGACCTTAACGGGACTAGAGTTTACGACGCGATTAACCGTCTAACATGCGGGGTGAATATTAATCAAACCCTTATTGGTCGCGCGTGTAAATACGGCGACGAACTGAAGGGTAGCGATATTTGTGACCTAGTCGCGTCATACAAAGTCGAACAGAAGACGATAGCTGTCCAACTTCTGCACGTCTTCTGGAGGGTCTGGGTTGGACTTTGGTAACATAGCTACCACGGGAGGCTATCCAAGGCCGGCTAAAGTCCAGTTCACATCGCATTTCAGCTCATTCTAACAAAAGTCCCCTATCAGAGGGCCACGAGCTCCTGACCCGCGTATTTAGGCGTGACGTTAGGTCCTGTATTCGTGCTCCATCACTGGTGCACCAGTTGCGGCATTAGGAATCATGTAATCTTCACAACACATACGGAACTGTCGAACATAATGCTCTTCGCAAGGCCGTGTCAAGATAGGCTTCCTCATGATCTTTATCCTTCTGCACGGTAAAAAGCGTCGGATACACGAACATAATACGTACAAGTCAATCTTTCAAAATACAAGATCGGTCGCTGTCCGGCGATTCTGAACCTGCACCTCGCGGTAGGCCTAAGGCGGGCAGCTTTCCCAATCATCTCGACCGACGCGCATATGCCGGACGTCTCATATTGCTACATTCAGTATTCGATCCACCGCAATGATACTATCCGTCTGTTATATTTCTTTTCCTATTAACGTACAGTCTGTTTTGTTTTCCTTTCATCCTTGGCAGGGTTAACCAGACACCTCGATACAGCGCACCCGAGCGCTTAACTCCCGACAACATCAGTATCACACTGGAGTAATCGTGCAGCATTCTTCGGGAGCGAGATCACCTGTGGTGTTAGGGGATGTCAACCACAATTGGCGCTGGGAAAACAAACCTACCCCTCTAGTTATCATGACTTAGGAGTACTAGTAATTCGAACCAATTCAAATGATGCAATTTTTAATTATTAAACTTAAAGAACAAAATAACTTATAGCCACATAAAACATGTCGACATTCGAAGCAGAATCCAGTCGACCATCGTTGGAGTGTTTACTATTGGCACACCAACACCCATCCGGCTTTGTGTGGGTTCAAATCTCACGCCTCAGAGGACCATAGCAGATGGTCAAAATCGTCACATTGCTTTTCATCTTTTTCTTGGCAAGTTGATAGACTAAAGCTAGTCTATAAGCTCACCTTGAATTCGACTCCGAAAGAGGAGACATGGTTGCTGCCGTCTGGTCTGAACATTATTCCTTCCCGGTGTTTAGTTTTTATACCACCAACTGCTGTGTGAAAGTTAAGAAATTGTATCGGTCGAATTTCACGCATTGTGTCGGTTAGGATAGTCACCGGTACGTTTCAGCCTGTGGGTTGGTTGACAGTGAGGTTTTTCGGGTCAGGCTCGCTTCTGTGCTCGCATGACGCTACTGATATTCCACCAGGGTCGCATCACTCTCAGCACTGTGCTCGAAACCACACCCGCGCCGGCTCTTAACCACTTTGGCCTTTGACATAACATCCACAATTATCACCCGCACACGTCAATCACAACTCGCCTACCCGCGACCTACTAATTATTATTTACACCATCACAAATAATCGCCTCCCCCCCACTACTTTACCCCTACTCTCCCCTTGCGGTTGAAAACCCTTGTGTTTATCTGTCCCCATAACCCCCTCCTCAACATATCAGGATACTGGAAGCTAGATGGTTCAACTGTTGCTAGTTCTCTCATCTTTAGTATCTACTCCCACAGGCTTATCACCTGAGCATACCCAATGTTCGATTGCCATAACAATCTAGTCTGGCCTTTCGTATGTTTTTAAAAATAAAACTATTAATTCCCTGTGGAAAATCTTTAATTGTACCTCCTTCAGTAATTTTTACTTTATCCTGTGTGTTCTATAAGTATAACTTAAACGTATGGTAACTTGCCTTTGACAAATTTTATCATAACGACTATTGTTACCGTTACTGAAACGAAAGTACCTCAACATTATTTTATAAAAAAGTTTTATGATGATATTTTAGTAAGTCAGTATTACTCCGGCGTGAGAAATAAGAAGTTCTAATATAAAGTGCATTACATCGCATAAGTTTTTTTAGAAGCGCCTAATAATATAAAATAAACAAAGGGATTGTAGATGATAGCAGCTCACACAATCTTAACTTGGTGTTTATCATAAGTTACAAAAGTCTTACAATACCCACCCCACTTCCCTACAATACCAAATACAAGTACTAAGCCTCCTCCCTAATGTTTGTACAGGTCCATCAGGTATATTATTCATATACAACGAGAGCAAGGCCGCAACTAAAAAACCAAGATCCTGCACACAAACCCTACTGCTCATCGTTCATCTTTTCTTTGATCCTTTTTTAGTGTTATTACATCCCTCGGGCTCACCCGCTCCTTATCACGAAAATCGAAATCCTAGCTCAGTGGATACTATATCTATGAATTCATTCCTTTACGCTAGGCTACTAGGAGAAATGATTTAAGTTTAACACGACAGTGCTCACACTCATTATAAACTGTACCCCAGACGCCTCAAGACCCTGTGGTCTATGAGAGAATATAAAATCCTCCGAATATATACGATGTCGCCTAAGTCGCACACAGGCGGGAGCCCATTGGAATCTGGACGACTCTTCACACGCGCAATCCATGGTTTAAACGAGAATCTATCTTGATTCGAGTGAGGGAGCGTGACCATCTGGATGAAGAGGTTTCCCTTCACAGATTGTTTATACCTTCACCCAACCGGAGAATATCGGGTGCGACACAATAACGCTATCGAATACGAAAATTATCAACGCAGTGGTGTTTTGCAACCTCTTGTTTCGTACTAATAGAGAAAATACTATCTATTTATGTACGTGCAGGGAATACTTGAACAAATCAAGCCCTACTTACCGGTAGGCTAATGTGCGCACAGTTCCACAGTTAGACACTCTACAGACCGATTTACTACCCGATCCACCGACAAGCCTCGCGTATGGTTTATTGCTCATCGATACACGTCCAATAAATGTTATCTAATGAGCCGCACCACTACATCGAGGATAATTATACAACCTAAACAAAATGACCTAAGGCTCGCTGAAAACATTTGACTCTAGTGATACAGGTCTGTCATTAAAAGGGTCTCAGAATCGAAAAGCACAAGTACACTCACTATTGCTATTCATGATACTGACAGCTGCAATCGAGTTCAACAATCGGTTTCGCCGCAATGTTATCGACTGACACAAATCCATGCCCAATTGACCTGACGCGATGGTCCAACCTTATTTGCCAGGCGGAAAAAGCACAAGTCCCAACTAATGTCATTAGAATAAGCGAACGATGTAATCTTCATGAATGAATAATTCATTCGCCAAAATGATCCGCGATCTGGGCAATAACAGATTTGCCGCGCGGAAAACAATGCACAGTATCACAGATCAGAAAACATGTACTGACTATGTCATTATGCAGAAAGCGATAGAATGTAATTATGAAATGAAATAATGCCGCAAAAAATATCTGACCCGCGATGGCGGCAACATTTGAGCAGGTTTGTGCGGAAAGCACTATACCACTTATACACTACCTATGCTCATTTAGACATGAGCGAACGGTGGTAATATGAATGAAAATCATGGCTGCCCAAATACGCTGATGGGCAAACATATTGCCGCGGAAAAAGGTGGCACAAGTTACAACACTACTAAATGTTCATAGTATGAATTGAAGCAAACGACGTAATTGATGAATGAAAATCATGCCCAAACATAGGAGACGCGATGGGTCAACATTTTTGCCGCGGAAAACACATAATCATATTCTAGTCATTCATGAAAACATGAAGCGAACGAATGTAATTATGAATGAAAGACATATTGAGGCCCAACTGGCCGCGATGGCAACCATTTTCCGGGAAACTTTTTTACACAAAAGTAGAATACTTTTCATTCTAGTATGTTTATGGTTTCTACAACTCTTCATATTTACTAAAATGCACCCAGCTCGAGCAAACTTGAGAGTGGGCAAGCGAGCGAAAGCTTCAAACGGAACTCCTGAAAACACTCGCATCGGGTGACCAACGGCGACGAATAGCAGCGTACAGAACTGAGACGGTTGGCATGAGCGTGGATTCACGTTGTTGCCGCTGGCCGGAGACGCGACGTTCTTATACTTTTGGACCGACCGACTCGGGCTGGAGAGTGGTAGAGCGAGACGCGGGAGCTTCTGGATCGTACTGCTGGTGAGCATTTATATTAGTAGGTAACCATCTTGAAAGCGCAGTTGGGTGGTATGGTAGTTGCAGAACGATGGCCCGTTTGGAGCAGACGAAGTTCTCTGATCGAGAATCTGAGGGCTCGTAAAGCGTAGCGAGGACGCCCTCGCGCGAGGACCGACCATTGCGAAAGGGCGCTGGTGTATGGCTGTTGAGAACAGGACCGGAATATGTCTGACGCAAATGGGTGTAGACATATTGTACAGCAGTGATACTGCGATAGGTAGAGATAGAACCATAAGCACAATAATGCGAGTGTTCTCGGGAGTGGTGTAGTACCTAACGGACGAATGGACGGATACTGTGTTAAGTTAGCTGTTTTTTTTAATGTGATACATAGGCGTCAAACAAGCAAACGGCTCATCTCATCTGATGGTAATGACAGCCTGATGAGGGATCGTCGGCCCATAAGGTACGATAAGAAATATCTACCAAAACTCGAATCAAAATCGAGCCGCTTGACATAACTAAGTTTACTTTTATTCTGTTTTATATTCATATGGACATAAACATGTAAATCAATATAAATTTTGAACATTAAAGATAGTAAGTAGCTTGTATTAAAAGTACATGGAGGTGTAAAAACATATAAATCAAAAGCATAGCATTTTTGCACTCGGTATCTTACGTGTGGCAATGTATGTTAATAACGGGAGCACGATTGAGTACGGTTTATGAATTTTGCCCATCTCAAGCATAGATAACACACGATATAGATCAACCGAACGGCTGTCTCCAAGGTTCATTCTTTTATTTCAAGTCAGTGACAATCACTGTCTAGACTCCTATCGGCTTGACAAGAATTGATGATGGCGGCATAGTAAAATTTTCTAGAAAAGTTTCATTTATGAATCATGATTTAAGAGGGTTTAAATATTGATACTTATGATCTATAATACCTGAAAAGAGTAATACTTAAATTATTTGATTTCCAATTTTGCTGACTAGTCCTTCCATATGCGCGTGCAAGATGATCAGATCACCTTGAATATAATAGTGTAAACGGTAACTGTAGCGTTGAGTTGTCGATATCGTAGCTAACACATTCGTAGATAAGAGTAGGTATATGTGTGCATGTGCGGTTTCAGAGCGGACTATCTAGTGTGAATCGCTCAACGCCGTTTGGCAGATAGCCCATTTTTAGAATTTGCAATTGAATCGACCGGATAACATAGAATAATGATTTAAATGACAGAAAACCCTTATTCCTTGCGTTTGAGGAGAGGGTCTTAAAAAGTTACGGCTATTAAGATCTCGTTTTTAAGTAAGCCGTTCGGTAAGAATTAAAGAATGTATTTGTGGGCGATATAACTGTACATAGCATGAACTTATAGTGTATGACATAAATTATGAGTTGAATTAGATTCTCGAGTCTGTTCTATCTATTTAGTCCGAGAATAAACGTTGTTCTCAAGCATTTATTGATGAGTCGATGTGGCATTTTATCAATTGAGCTCGTTCCGCGGTTTTTAATGCATTGGATCTTCACAATCCAAGCCTGAGTTACAGCTCACAATGCTCATCAATTCCTATACTACAGTCTCCATATGAGTAACGAACTCTGAGGTTGTATCACTTGAATCGCGTTATTGTGTACGAATGTATCAATATACAGTTATCGTACAAGATTTTACCTGACTTGGACCGAGTGAAATGTAGCAGTATCGAGTCATACTGGGATTATGTATAGAGAGACACGTTAGATATGTGTAGTATGGAAAACTTAATCGATTGGTACAGTACCTACATTCTGTGAGACTGCTACTGCGTGATAGAAGACAATTCAGGAGGTGGAATTAGAAGGCGTTCAAAAATAAAGTTAGCGCATAATATTCCTTGAGCAGATATCAGTATTTCGAGGATACTCTGTGCGTGTGGACAAAGTTGTCCAATGTCTGTGGACACTATTGGCATTTCAAATAATGTAGTTGATTTAAGCAGGGTAAAATCACATTTAATACGGTTATGGCTCAGGTGCAACTCCTCTCGGTGGGGAGTTAAATCTGTGTTATATATGATTTCTATGGAGAAAAAGATGATAGATGAAAGTATATAGTTTATTAATAGTTAATGAAATTGGCCATATATACATATGATAGTGCATGAGATATTATACTTACCTGCAGTGAATTCGATCATATTGACTAGACAACAAAAAGATATGATAAATTCTTGCGTTTTTTGACCTCGGTATTATAGTTGGTTGTTGATATAAGATATATTTTGAGAATAACATCATAAAGACATAACTCTCTTCAATCATTATGCTTGTCTCTCATGATTCTATGCGAAATTATAGGTACACTGTTGCTTACTTTATCTTGATTTTGTTACATTTTTTTTGGACCATTAACAAATTTAGAGACTGGATATGATCTGTTGAGTATCTTAGGAGATTGATATCACATCAGATTATTTTTTAGACTAAAGGTAACTCTATATATATTTTGTGTTATGTTTCCGGAAATATTAAAACTAATTATGTGGATAAGGAAAAACATTTCTCAAATTAACGCTCTAGGATCAGAGGTTTGTTGATTTATGAATAAAAACGACATATGTATTACATGATGTACTATTACTCTCTATAAAGTGCATTTAGTAATAGGTAAGGCGCATTGTTTCCGTCAGTTAGACTATAGCTTCAGTCTCTTTGTATAGAAGATTAAATCTGGATAGGAATGTTACTCGCGATAAAGAGTTTTAAGTGGAACCTTGTTTGTCTAAAAATAAATTGGTATATATTCATAAAGTTCAACTGTAATCTTCACAACTATCTAAAATTAAATGTTTGTCTTCGAGCCTACTATTTCACATACACACACTGACAATTGATCACGAGTCTAATAAACACAACAGAAAATACATGGTGAGTCAGTGTGTAATAGGCCTTAAAAGACAGACATTTGTATAAACTCAATGCGTAAATAGGGTACCTTAGCGAATTCCAGAGGAACTTATCTTTTAAAAAGACTAAAATGTCCTACTATATGTGGCATGCATCCATGATCACTATCTTAAACGACTATCCGCTATGATAATATCACATAAGTAATCTTTTAATAAATTGGAAAGAATTTCAAAGAGTATAATGTGTTTATTCGTTCTCCTATAGTGTAATTTAACATAGCAGATCATACCATATGAAGTAACAGCGGAAGAAGCTATCCTTGATACTCAGACTTCGTGACGGTATTTCCACTGAGAGACTCCAACGAACAAGCAGCGACAACTAGCTAAACTAAAGTTAGCGTAGCATAACTTAACACCACTTGGCCCTTAAAAAAACATCAGTTATGTATGGACATAATGTGAGTACAATATGCACAGAACAACTTCATCAGACAGTATAAATGGTTACCTCAAATATTAATGTAAAGAAAAAGCTTTATAAATTTAATGATATCTACAATTTTAACATAGGTATAGTATAGTAACCAATACAAGTATCTACACAGTAACTTAATTTTCTTAATTGGAAGATAAAATACTTAAATAAGCCATGAGTATACAATAAATATTAATCTATTAATAAAGTTAACAGTTAGTGGCCAAGCGTGGAAGTGTAATTACGTATTCTCTACAAGAACACATCATGAACCCTGTCATTTATATGTCATAGAGTTTTATTTATTTATATCATTGAATTTATTATAATATAATCTTTGATTACTTGTATAAGCTTTTTATTTAAGAATATCATATACTATATGGCGTCTGTTTTTAAGTAGGTAGATGCACCCTGTACCATATAATCTTAGCTGTGCTCAACGGTAAACTATTTAAAACAATTGAGTTATTATTGGTATTGACATTTTAGCGATTTAGATTGCTTTCTTGCTCCTATTGTAATCTGTGTGATATGCTATGTTAGATAATAAACATTAGAAGATAGATTAGGTATCGAGTCATAAACGGATAACCATTGCACTGAGGCACATATATGGCCTCTCTTCTAAATCTTCCTCCTTTTTTCCATCAAGGTGAATTTAATAGTAGGTGTTCTCACTGCCATAGAACAGACAAATGACATGGTGGGTTCGAGTCGTGCATTCCTAATTGATACGTTGGGCTTACGTATTGCTCCAACATGTGCTCTCCATGGAATTTCGTGATTGCATGGTAAGAACGATTGCATGCTGATTGATAATGAGGAGCTATTAATTACAACTTCATGATAGTCATTACATATCCGTATAGTGTCCTATCGGTGAGAAGCGCCACGTCCAAATAGCTCGAGTATCCAGAGACTGGTCGTCTTTTCATCTAACAGCGTACTGGGATAACTCAAACGGTCGCAAGATGGTTCTGATCCGTACTTCGTATATATGGGAAGGTCGAGGGGCGTTTCTACGTAATATGCGTCAGGCGAGCATTTTACTATATTGTACACATCTTTCTTGGTTTGTATGTGGTCCTTCAGTCTTTGTTAAGTTGTTCTTGCAATTATACTACTATTTGTTCCCTTCAGACATACTATAGACTCCTACTTAGCTCCATAAATACTTATATATCTTCGTGAGTTTAACGCTAAGAAGGTATCTATTTGGATGCTGGGCGGGTGGCGGCGATTTCGGCTCAGGTCATCAGTGGTGTCAGGGGATGCTACTGTTTCGACCTCGACGATTCCCGTCGATTGCTTTACGAGAGGCCGCAAAGTAAGTCTCAGCAGACAGATCCCTCCACCACGCCACGACCATTCAACCCAAGTTAGTGAGATTCATCCAGATATTGAGACAAAGAATCTTAGTAACGAAATTGGTTTCTAAACTAATAGTCTTACTGCTCACTTTCAAACGGGTTGAGTGAGACAAAGGGCGTATAGGAAAACTCGGGGTGGCACCTCGTTAAGGTGTAAAATCGAGCTAATGATACAAAATTTTTTGTGAGATCAAGGATTGTGCGTGAAGTCGAGCATCGACACTCAATCTCGCGAAGTGACATCACTCTAAGGTACGCGTACTCCGAGTTGATTGAGTTGTATGATGGAATGTGATAAGGATTTTATGGTTCTGCCTCTTAATATTAATAAAGAGATTAGTTAGTGTGCACTTTTGTGTGTCTCTATCGAGAGTATACGTTCTACTACCGATATGAAGCTATCCGTAAAAAAATATTTCACAGGATTGGTGGATAAGTGCATAGCTAACGACGACAATCATAAATATTTACACAAACTTTACATAAGGATAATTACTGTTCATCTGATACATATCACATTACTCGCGCCAACTATTCGTATCGCATGGGATCTTAAAGCATATATGATCCTGTATCATAATGGCGCAGTGGTTTACACTAGATAATACATCGAGGATTGAACCGTAAAACATATAGATACTATTTTATTTGTGTATATTTTTGGTAGTATATACATTATCTTGTTATATCAGTAGAAGCCATAATTCGATAGCTCAGACCATTACAAAAACCATGTATCATTTGCTACTATTATAAATTGACCTATATATTATTCTGATTTCAGTTGTCACAATCAATTAACATATATCATATTATTAAACCACGGAGTAAACTACTTCAAGGTGTGTTTCCAAGTCGTATGCGATCCTCTGATTTATGTAATATGCTTAGACTAAATTCAAAATCACATCTGACATGCAGCTTTAAAGATGTGTAAAAACAGTTTGCAGCACAGGCTACACCAAGCTGTCTTCACAGAACTAACTATGGACACGGAGGAAAGTTTAGTAATGCTCTGTCAGGTGTCCCGGCTCGGTTGAGGCGCTCCTGTGATTAATTAAGATAAAAAAATATATTCTGTCTGTTTAAGTTTGCTGAAAAGGCTTGGGAAAACATGTATCTACACGATATTAAGATACATGTTATCAACATCTTCTACAATGAAAATATAATGATTGATGCTCGGTTGCTTTTTATGGAGAAGGCTCGTTTTAGGTCATAAAATGCTTGTTATCAACGGACCCAATGTTTTAATTGTATCATACTTTTACGGGTGACTAAAGGAATAGAACCGCACACATAAGTGGTTGAGTGAGAATAGAAATTTCAATTTATTTATTCTATTCTTGTGAGGTTTTTGTCATATAGTGAATTATTATAAATTGATTTTATATCAATCTTATTTATTTTAAGGACAACTGTCTGTAACAAGTCTAGAATAGCATAATATTGCCAATGTTTTAAATTATAGTTGTAACATATTGTATCAAAGATGAATAGAACAATTAGCCAAAAACGCAGGAATTATGGTATCTATTCGTTCTCAACAAAATCTAATTTTTTTTATATAATTGAGGTTTTAAATAAACTATCAAACCGTGATTGGCTTTTCATGTCGACTCTAATTTTACGATCTAGAGTCTCCTAATGTTCGGCGAAGAACATACAGCAACAAAAGATAAATTAAGGTTATTACGAGTAGGTTTTTTCACGTGTTGGTATAAATAGCACCACAATTATCAGTGTCCAAGCTATTGAAAAGACTGAGACAAGATGTGATAAGAACATTCGTAGAGAACCGATGAGGAACTGGAAGACGCCACAGACCTCGCAATAAAGTGATATATAGATATGACTATCGATAAATAAGCTCGTTAAATCTCAGACGCTCTTGAGTCCTACAACTCACTAAATATAAAACTGTTATATATCGCAGCAATTGAAATACTCTTTTTCAAATGCTATAGTATTGATTTTTGTCATCGACTCACAATCAAGTTTCGATATAGTCCCTGTAGGCATTTATTTGTGCAGAGATAATTAAAAATAGATGTCCGTACATAATTATTTAATTACGGGTATGTCATATCATCGGCACCATCTTCGCAAATAAATATTAATTGTATTCATTTGCTTTTTTATTTTTTTGTAATAAAATATACGCACCCACCACACACCACCACGGACGCTATTTTAATTAGTGTTGTATTTGACCGTCACACTAATCACTGCTTTGGGGTTACTATATTGGCAATGTACAGTCTGGACCTACATCTGTTAAAGATCAGACGACGCCGAGTATGAGAGAGAAAGAGAAAGAACGCAAACAATACCTGATAGGCAGCAGATGATATTTTACTATACAGAATGCGTTACCATTATCCAATTATCTCCGCACTCTTCGACCCGAGTAAAATGAGTATCGAGTCTCCTACATAGTTAATTTATTATTATCCTTAAGAGAAACCCCGAGCATAGCCCTTAATTAACCGTATGAGCCTCAGACAATGAATCACGACTGAGACACCACGATTTCGAATGTTACACGTGGTCAATCTGTTCCTTAATATCCTGTCATAGTTGTACTTGTGTAAAGTGTACGCATATGCTCATTCACGTAGCTATATAGTCGCCACCTTTTTACCGAAATACACAAGAACTATAACATTTAAGCCAAATATACCGGAAATCGCGTGTTTTAGAAGAACTGCGTACACTTGGTTTCTATCACTGCCGCCCGCCAACTAGATTCCTCTTCTTTAGCTTCCTTCCTCAGCAAGAGTTTTTATTAATGGCAAGATTCTCTGTATGCCAATTAGTTGTGATCTAAGGAACGAAGAGTTATTGCATGCCAAAATCTTCTGCAGTATGAATAGAGAGACGCAATACCATTCAGAGAAAGCTGTATGCTATCATTATTTAAAAATATTCGACGAAAATCTACCAGGAATAGCCTCCGAGATTAGAACCTAAACAGTCGGTCGAACGCCGCGTGTTAATCTACTCTTAAGAAGCACATTATCGGTCATTGTAAAAATTATTCTTATCATGACTACAATATACTAGTATTTTTTGTATACAATGCCATGCCAGTACGACATAACCAGAGTTGACGGATCAGCTCCAACAATATTCATTGCAAATTCATGTGCAAGTGGAATACAATCTAATGATGCACTACGGTTATCGGTGGGACAACATAGCATGAAAGACGGAGCGTCGTAAAGATCTAAACTATGTTTTTCTCTCTTCTGCACTACATGCAAGCTCACTCGTATTTCCCGTGATTAATAATAATTCATTCATTTTTTATTCATAATTATGAAATAGGAAACAATAAGAACTAGTTGAATCCTATAAGTTGGAGTTTTGCGGTAGTGATCGTGGGCAGTTATGTTAAACTGAATTATTATTCATATTATTAATTAGGTTCGTGTCATCCCCTTTGTTTACATGTGGCGGCAGTATCTGCCTAACATGTCCTTATGTTCCAGGTCTAATGCAGACGATGGTGACGACTGCTAATTATGAGAACAGCTGTTCAGTTTGCTGTTCATTTCGCCTACGCAAAACTCGGTGTAAGGATTCGACGAACATCCAGAGGGGTATACCGCATTCTTAATCGCTAATTGTGCAGCACACGGAGTCCCGCTTTCATGTCATATCTTTATATGAGCTATATGTAAATATTTAATCTTAAATCCACAAATAGTCCGAACCGCATGTGTAAGTAACACGTTCTGCATTGAACAAAAAAAATATTAATTTTGGGAAAATGGGGCCAGTTGTGTGTGTTCTAGTGTTAAAACTTACATTATTACCTTTTTTTGACATACATGATTTTGTGTAATAGATGGCAAGTTCGAGAATGTACTGAGATGACAATGTTAGAAATTATTCTTTAAACATAATCTCTAAGTGAGTCACGTGATTTAAAGGCCGTATTATCGGCCACGGACAAAAATAAAAATAAAATAGGAAAAATCGCAAACAGTGAATAATCAATTTGCCTTTACATTATCGTATTCGGCACTTAGTTCATTAACCAAAAAGAAATCCCACTTCTTACAGTACAATAGCTCACGAACTCGAAAGCATCAAGTAACAAGAGCTTGCACTCGGTCTTTATGTAACCTCACGTATGTCGTCGGCAATACTATTTAATTTTATAATATCGTCCTAAACGTACGATGTACAAACGCATTCTCACCCCACCAGCCCAGTCAAAAATGTTTACTCGGTGGTAGACGGTACTGAGCATCTAGTAGCACAACCACGAGTGCTCGATATTGTAGCCATGCATAGAAAAGTTGCACTTGAGAGAGAGATCCGATTGCACTTTGTAATTTCGAGATGAGCCATGAAGCTATGAAATCACCAGGTTTAAAAGATCAAACGTCTGTTGTCCTCGGGGTGTCCAGGCGCCAGAGTGCATGATGGATAAATAACGGGTTTATCATTTTGGTAACAATCAATACGCTCTGTCATGTCGTCGTATCACTGCATTAGTACTGAGCGTCCTGCTGACCGTCCGCCAACTCTGCAACAAAAAAATAGAATTACAAGCGCCTCTTTGAATTTGCTACTACGGTTACCAGAATCCTTTCAGAGATGTAACTACGCGCACAATCAACGAAATCCAATAGGCAAAGGCTAACATTATTTCGATGAGGATTTCTATTCTTCAAAATATAAGTGGAAGATACGAGCCTAACTATCCTAGAGGCCTGGAGCTCTTTTGAAACTCACGTGCGTACGAGTATTACCGCCTCATGGCAGAACGTACGCCCATGTACGGCTTAAATCGTGTCATTGGCAATAGCATTATTACAATCGGCAAACCTTAGTTTGCGACGATCACCCCGAATGTAATATTTCTTCTACCAAGCACCCTGACTTGAACCAGAATAAGTTTTCTATACAAATAGGTAACATAAATCAATAAAGATCAACAATCATGAACCACAACAGATTTTATCAAAATACAGTCACATAGGCGCGCTTTTGCTTAGTACCCATTTCTTCACATGCAACCGTTGGTATGTAAGAATAATGCGTATATGGTCAAGCGGCTAGTGCAAAACGAAAGAAAATTGCCTTTTATCAACATAACTCATTCCATTACATACGCTAGCTTTATGCCCGCGGCTTGTCCCGCTTAAATTCGGATTACAAATTTCGTACTTCCCGTACCAGAAAGTGGAGATCACTTTCCTAGTCACGAAAACAGAATACCATCTAAATCATCTGTCAACACTGCTTCTTCTTTTCTTTCTTAAGGCTTAAGGGACGGTTTGCAAAACTTCATTGCACTTTATTTTTATGGACAAATAGCCTCACACCTTATTTATTAGCTTTCTACGCTTGTAAACTGTTTAAACTTGTCAAAAATATATGTATACCATATATATCACTATCACTGGATCCCCCACGAGTTTCAGGGGTTTTGGAGTCCGCCATTTAAAGGTTTTGGGGTCAATCTTTCGTGGACTCTATATTATTATTATATTACTACTATACATAGGATTCCCTCCACACCTGAATCTATTTCCGAAAAAGCATGTATATATATATATCTCACTAATTACTTATCTAACTGTATCCCCTTAAACTTTCCTGACAATTGTGGTAGAGTGTTTGGCTACCTGCTTTTGCATAATATGTATGGTTATATTTGACTCTATTTTTTAACAATATCGATGAAGACATTTTGCTACATCTCCTGTGGCTCCTAATACTATTGGCACTACTTATGCATTTGTTTTCCATAAACGTGTAATTTCTGATTTTAAAAGATGATATTTACTAAACTTTTCTATTTCCTTTGGGCCGCTATTGTAGTATGTTTTGTTTTCTACTTTATTTATGTAAATAATGTCAGGTCTATTATGTCTCACTGTGATATCTGCCTGAACTGGCATCTCCCATAATATTTTCGCCGTCTCAGTTTCTTTCACTTGTGGCATTGTTAGGTGTTCTTTTCACCACAGATTGGTGGTTTTCATTTTGTGCTTTTTGAGGAGGGTCCAATAAAAATGTTGTACGATATTGTTGTGCCTCATGATATAGTAAGCACCTGCAAGTATATATATATAAATATATAGTTTATTACATATTATTTTTTCTATAATTATTGATGGTCTTAGTATATGTACTATCTATCTATTCAACCTATCGCAGTCCACTGTAGGACATAGGTCTCCCCCATTTTGCGCCAGATATCCCGGTCCTCCTTTTTTCTCATCCAGCCTCCACCAGCGACCTTTCGCAAATCGTCGGTCCAACTATATATGTACTATCCATACTTCCATACTAATATTATAAATATAAAAGAATCTCTGTCTGTCTGTCTGTTTGTTACGCTTTTACGCCTAAACGGCTGAACGGATATTATTGAAACTTGGTATGTTGATAGAAGTTAACCTAGAATAGGTTTAAGGCTACTTATGGTCCTGTTTTCACCCCCCCCCTTCCCTAAAATGGGGGTTGGAAATTTGTATGGAATATTCCGCAATTTTTGTAGTACGACGATCAACTTTGTTATGCGGACTATTTCTCAAAAACGAAAAAACATGGCATATTTTTTTTTCTTAAAAAAATTTCTTAAATATATATATATGTGTACATATGTTACAAAAATATAAACCTTTAGAGTTAGGGGAAGGGGATTCCTAAGTATAGTGATATATATATACATACTTCCTCCCCTATTTGAAGGGCTAGGGGGTGGATTTTTAAAAAAAAAATGCCATATTTTTTGGTTTCTAACAAATAGTCCGCATACCATCAATAATATCCGTTTAGGCATAAAAGCGTAACAAACAGACAGACAGACAGAGATACTTTCACATTTATAATATTAGTATGGATAGTACATATATAGTTGGACCGACTATTTGCGAAAGGTCGCTGGTGGAGGCTGGATGAGAAAAAAAGGAGGACCGGGATATCTGGCGCAAAATGGGGGACACCTATGTCCTACAGTGGACTGCGATAGGTTGAATAGATAGATAGTACATATTCTAAGATCATCAATAATTATAGAAAAAATAATATTTAATAAACTAATACATAAACTAACTAATGGAAAATAGGAGAAAGCGAACTACAATATACCTACAGCACAGGAATAAAAGTGAAAGAAAGTAAAGATCACATAAAGATTATTTGATTCAAGTAATGTTTTTATTAATTCGGCTCTTAACAGCCTCAAGAGACGGTGCACGACGAATGTCCTCAGGCAAGGAATTCCACAGCTTGATCGCTCGAATTGTGAAAGACCTCGCATATAAGTCAGTTTTGTGAGACAGTAGCTTATGCGTCAAGTTAGAGTTGGCAAGCAAATTGCGGACCAAGGTTGCAGAGTGAACATTAAAGCAATCTTTAAGATAAGGAGGGGTGTTAGGATGGGCAAGAATAGAGTAATGGAGGGAGAGCATGTGGCAATTCCTTCTACAGGCAATAGGCAGCCATTGAAGTTGGGACTTATAAAAGGAAACATGGTCATACTTGCGCAAGCCAAATATAAATCTAATACAGACATTTTGCAGACGTTCGAGCTGATAGATCAGGATAACAAACGTCTGCATAATCCAGTATAGGAATAGGAAGGAGAAGCGAATGTGCCAAACTGATTTTGGTTTTGGTCGGCAATAAATTCTTGAGACGCCTAAGAGACCCGTACGCGGCAAACACCTTCCTACTTACCTCTGATACCTGGTGATTCCATAAAGGAGAGTCATCAAACGTTACGCCCAGGTTTTTTACGGCTATAGGGAATAGGAGTTCCATCAAAGATGATCTGGGGTAACAAGTCATGCTTAATCCGGGCAATATACCAGTGGCTACCAATTATGATGGTCTGAGTTTTAGATGGATTTACCTTCAAGCTGAAGGTTAATCCATCTAAAACTATATAAATTTGGAGATCATCTGCATACAAATGAAAGGAAGAAGTGAGCGGAAGCGTGATAGAATTTATGAAAATAGAAAACAGAAGAGGTGACAGGAGGCCACCCTGTGAAACGCCGGCAAAATATTACACTACGCATAGAAGGTGTCTTCAACGCAAATGCGCTGTCGGCGCCCATACAGGTAACTATGAAACCATTGAACTACTGCTGGAGATATTTTATGAGAGCACAAGATTGAGAGCAGAATATCAAAATCGGACTGTATTGAACGCATTACTGAAATCAAGCACCTAATCGAATGTCATCCGAAACGTGTGCCATCGCCAGATTGAAAGGGGTTGAAAAGGTTGTTCGTGGATAGGAAAGATGTAAGCTGTGATGAACCAACCTTTCGAAGACTTTGAAGAGGAAAAGTAGAATGGAGATGGGTCGGTAATCAGAAGAAGATTTAGGATGAGGTTTTTTAGGTTGTGGGATAATTTGAGCTTCCTTCCATACGGTGTATTATTTAATTTACTGTAGATAAATGTTTTATATCATAAAATGTTATGATTGAACTCCATTAAAACTCGAATAAAAATAGTAACAAACCGAGTGCCTGCAGATAGACTAGTGTAATAAGTGCTTTACTATGAATAACGAGGCAACTTCATCTATGACTTTAGCCTGTGCCAAATGGAAGGAATAAAAATGTATGGCATGTCACTTTTGAGTAGACAGCTGACAGACAGGTAAATAAACATATTATAGTTCGGTGGTTTTCCAATGAATTTCTGATTTGATATTCCATCATCCTATTATCTTTATTTGAGTTTACTGAACAGTCAAAGCAACTACTCGAAAAATCTATGAAATATAGGTACTTTATTAATTTTATTCATGTTTTTGGAAGTGGTTAATAAGATAACCTTTAAAAAAAAATATAACAAGTTAACTCATAAAACATAACTTTTTAGAATTTAAAAACTAAATATTTTCTGTTATCATTATAATTATACCAAGTAATTTATTTCTAGATATTTTTTTTCAGAACTACATCATGGAGGAGTCACTATGTGAATCTGCATTTGAAAAGGATTTTCAAATACAAAGACTTGTAAAAACTGTTTTTGAAAAGTGTAAAGCAGAATATGAAAATCAAAACTTATATTTACCTTTAGATCAGCCTTTAAAGAGGGCAGCATATTATACAGATTACCCTATACTAAAATTGCATCAATTACATACAAGTTCGCCAAATCCTGATCTAGAGACAAATCAGTTAGATGATCCAATTGGTGTAACCCAACGAAAGTTAATTATGCAAGAGTTGCTGAATTTCTATAAAAATTGTAAACACCCAACATTTAGTGATTTATACAATCGAGTCAAGTTCACAATTACTGTCAATGAACTATCACATTTTCAAAATATGATGGTTAAAATGGGGTTTGACTACAGAAAATCTACAACAGGCTATGTTTTAGCTGAAGATTTTAAACAAACATATGAAAGATTTCATTACATTAATAAAATAAAAAAATACAGAAATAACCACACATTAATCTACTATATTGATGAAAGGCTTTTAGATGGTAATCACAGGTTTGAGAAACCTGATTTCAGTGGATTAGACAATGAAGAATGCTTGAAAAATGGTTATTACTTGTACTGTGTGTTCTCTGAAAATGGATTAGTCAATTACTTTTTTACCAACAAAAAATGTAAAAATTCATATAAGAAATGGCTTTTTGACATTGTATTACCACTTTTAAGACCAAATAGTGTCATAATTATGGATAATCATCCATTACATGGGCAGCAAGTAAATAAAGCCATTACTTTATATAGTTCAAAACTGGAAATCTTGAATTGGTTAAAAAATAGAAATGTGCCTTGTACTGCTAGTATGCATAAAGCTGAGTTGTATGACCTTGTTACTAAATGTAAGGTCCCCACTGCACAGTCACAATATGACCTTGATGAATATCTTGCAGCCCACAGCATAGAAGTGTTGCGTTTGCCTACAGGGTTTCAATGGTTATCACCAGTAACTAGATTATGGTCATTGATACCAAAGCAAGAACCACTGGTAGTTCAAGATATGTTAAAATCTGATACCCTGGCATTCGAGAAAGAACTCATTTCAGGTATAATGTCACTGCATAAATACAATTGGCAAGATTGGATGGATCATGTGAAACAAATAGAAAATGAAATTAGTTTTCTTGATTCCTTAATAGAAATTGCCCTAGACCAAACTTATAAGTTTGAAGTTATCTAGAGCGATATTGATGACCTTTACAACCTGTCTGAGATCAACAAAAATGATTTAATCAGTATTCAGTACTCATAAAATAATTTAAAATAAAAAAATATATAAAACTTTGTTTCATGTAGTTTTGAGTCAAATCTAAATGTCAGTATAAATGTTTTCTTTTGTTATACGCTCGAACGTAGCACGCGCGTAGACAAAATATTCATCTATTGTGTGTTGTGAGTTTCCACCCGTGCAACATTTGACCACTTATGGATTGATTATTTTGATGAGTGAATTCTATTTCCTATTATGTAGATATAACAAGATGCACTGGTTTACAGCTCCTGCTTACAAAGTTAATTTGGCTAACATACAACTGATGGATGCTTGTGCTATTTCTTCAGTTTTCTGTCAGATGACAATAATTGACAATTATTATTGTGATTGGCTCTACTGATTTGTCATTCATCCTGCACCATGACTGCATCTAATGCAATCTTTGAATTATCCATCAATTTTGATTGCAATGATGTAAAAAGTATAGGTATATACAGAATATCATTGTTATCCATATGAACTGTATCCTTTAGGGGGTAGAAGATATTCGCTGGTAAATTTAACCCGATTGTGGTCTGGTTAAATAAAAACATATACATTACAAGCCATAATGATGGCTGTATATAATAATTAACTAAGTAATTGTTAAATATTATCATTTTATGTATTGGACGTATTTACACAAAAAGGATCCGACCCACAAAATGACACATTTAAGATATCGAACTTTAAGTTTTATTTGTACATTAGCTATTGTATAATAAGTGTATATTATCGAAAAGGATTCAAGTGTATTGGATTTAATTTGATATATTATTTTGAGGTCATTATTTCTGAATGGATATTTTCTATATGAACCCAAGGAGACTGAGTCGTTTTTGAATTACTAAAAAAACGTAAGGGCCATACATGTGGGATGGTAAGGACCATCAATTAATATGTTAAATATGTATATATTGTTGATGGTATTTATATTAAAGGCTAATTTACACCCGAGAGGCCAGTTTGGTATAGGTACTTAACTTATTTTTAACCTCCTTGTGGGTTAGATCCTTTTTGCGTCCCTAAATACGTCCAATTGTTACCTGGTTTGGTATTATCATAATCCTTGAATAATGTGTATTATAAATGTGAAAGTAACTCTGGCTGTCTGTATGTTCATTACGCTTTCACGGCAAAACGGATTTTGTTGAAATGTGATACGGTGATAAATGGTAACCTAGAAACAGACATAGGCTACTTTGGTAAGTTTGTATTCCGTAATTTTAAAGGTAGACATCTAAAGGACGTATAATAATATCTACAACAGTGTTAAAATAATAACCTGTTTTCGTAACCAGGAAAATGGGACCGTCTTTCCTCGAATTTAATCCGAGCGAAGCCGCGGGCGGGAAGAGCGTCGGTGGCTCAATGGTGTGGACTGTCGCCTTCCTACCAAGAGGGCTGAGGTTCAAGTCCCGACACGTAACAATGTGTTTTCGAATTTTCGAAAATATATGTAGTACGTTATCCGACGCTCTTACGGTGAAGGAAAACATCGTGAGGAAACCTTCATGCACGCCTGCGATGAGATTCGAAGGTTGTGTGTGAAATCGTCCAATCCGCACTGGGCCCGCGTGGACAACTAAGGCCTAATCACCCTATACGGGTAGGCTCGTGCCCCTCGGTGGGGACGTTTAATGAGCTGATGATGATGAGGCCGCGGGCAAAGTTAGTATGGTATATGGTCACTCTTATACGTCAAGATGATCACCCTTAGAGGTAGGTAATCATCACCCCGACCACGTTTTTGTAGGTATTCAATATTACGTATGACTATATGCTATTTAGTAAAATTTAAAAAATAATATTTAACGGTATATTTATAAAAGACTATCTATTACTCGTCGTTAAAAGATTATGTTCTTCCACAACCTATATGACGACCCATTTGGTGTTGCGTTTGAGAAGTCGACTGCAACACCAAGGGTTCCGAATTCGATCCGGGGGCAGTACAAACATCTGTATGCATAAACACGTCTGTTCGTTATGGTCTGGGTGTTTTCTATGTATAATATATCTGTATTTACAAAAAAATATATCAGTATGTTTATCCCTTGTTTAGTACCCACAATACAGGCTTCACGCTTAACTTGGGGCTAGATGGCGCTGTGTGAATGTCAGTGGATATTAATTTATTCATATGCATGAACAATAAAATTGTTAGGCAATAGCCAACCTAGGGAGTTAGCGGCTCGAAGCAACTTCGGTTACAGCAGTAAAAAGTGCTGATTGAAGTTTAGCCGACTGTCCAGAGTAAGCCGACTAAGTAAAAACTAACGACTAAGTAAAGTAACTATTGTATGACTAAGGGGTATCATGGTGTCATTAACCCAAAGGCGGGCATCTGGGGGTGCCTTTTTTCGTGCCCCATGAAACAGGATGGTTTAAGTTTTATTCAAGATCACCTGTAGTCCCAACTTTCTGATTCTGTCAACAACAAAGTTTCCCCCAACCATAGCGAGACTCGAGGCTTCCTCGTATGTTTTCCCTGGGCGGTTAGTAAGGTGTCATCCGCATAGCAGATAACTCATAACACCTAGGTCACCATAACCACATCAGCCTGGCCTTAGACGCCTCAGCGGGATTAATTGTGGTTGTTCGGGAAAGCAGTTGCGACTCCTGAGACGCGGCGAATGCGAAACTCTCCAGTACAAAGGATGCCTGGGGTCCCACATCTTTTTTATTTTTCGACAGTAGAAATCACCCTGCTTTAGGAGGAGCAATGCCGGATGCATCCGTCTACAGCTTGTAGACGGATGACACGATGTATGTAAAGAACCCGTTACTATTCTGCACGAAGAATTCAGGGCAACATAAACTTCTCAGGTGTGGACGAGCCCAGACTGGGCAGGCATACTATTATAACACAGTTGAATTGAGTAACCTCTTTTTTGATGTCGGTAAAAAAAACACTTTCTGGAAGTCGAGTTGGTAAGGAAAAAAAAATTGCTGATATAATAATAAGTCGGTTTAGTTTTACTAAGTACGTGTAAGTAGCTTTGTATACTTCAGCAGACAGGCGAGCTTGTAACTACCTGTGTTTGTCTATTACGAAATATCCTGTCATTTTATTTTGGGCCTATGTCCTTAAGGCAAATGTCACTATATCATTAGCTTGTTTGCCTGCTTCGAACACCAGTAAAGCCTAGGAAATGTTAAAAAGGTACCTACGAATGTTATTAGTTATTTCAAACTTCAAAAAGAGTTATCAGGGGACACCCGGATTTGAACCGGGGGCCTATCGATCTGCAGTCGATTGCTCTGCCACTGAGCTATATCCCCATGTCGGACTGTTTTGAAATAACATATAAACCATTGTAAAACTACAATTTATATGAATTAAACATTTTAATATACTAATTAAAAATTATAGCTTAATATTTTTATGAATAATTTTGTTATGTACGTGTATCATCAAAACTACGCAATAACTCATACAAATACAACGTACATAACATAGAAGTGAACATATATTTAACGTAACATTGTAGGTACGTTTGTAACAAACTAGAATTAACATTTCGTTTATCATCAGAGACTTTCGACTCGTAATTGAAGCAAGTTATCCTAAATTAGGAATCCATGTGTGCATTCGTATGCAGTAAAGAAGTTACTTACCTAAATGCAAAATATAAAAGTAAATATTGAAACTACTTCGGTGTCGTAAGAGTTATGAACGTATAGCCTTTTCTATGGTTATAGCTTAAGCTTTTGAACTAAATAGGTAGTTCATCCGGGCTGAAGAATGACTCAAGTAGTGAAATTACAGCATAGGTACTGAAACTTAACTTCTTTACGACACAAGTTAGGCCTAACCTAAAGGCAATATTTACATATTTAACATATTTAAAACTAGCTTTTAACCGCGACTTTACTCGCGTTAAATTTTGTAACATGGTTCCGCTATCCTGATTTAAAGTAGAATATAATTTTAATAAGCTACTATAGACGATGTTTTTCTAACGATTTCCTATTTTAAGGGCTTAGGAGTAGATGTCTAAATATCATCATTTCATATCCAGTATTATATATAGTGTATTCTTTGGTTCCATACAAACTTCCATCCCCATTTAGGTAAGTAAGGTAGGGGGTTAGAAAGAGACACTCTCGATCCCTTCAACTACCCGTACAACTATCGTTCCGGAAACTTTTACGGAACGATACGACTTGGTCCATGAATCCAGTGAAAGTACATTCCACAGTTTTGTCGTACGTGGCAGAAAATTACGACAGAATCGATTTGTGGAAGACGTCTAATCATCCAGATGGAGAGGATGAAATTTGGAGTTCCTCCGAGATTTACGGTGGTGGAACTCAGCTGCAGGAATAAGCAGCTGCCTGAACAACTCATCGGAACACTCGCCGCGATACAAGCGGTAGAGAATGCAAAGAGAGGCCACATATTGTTATTTATTACTTGCAAATTTGAGTTTTGCATTCACACATATTGTTATTTATTACTTGCAAATTTGAGAGACAGACATTAAGAGTTTGTTGTCTGAAATAAATACAAAAACCTTTTCTTCCAAATGACCACAAGACTGGGCGTCACTCGATACGTTGTCGCAAAGAATACTGCTACTAACTACTGGAGTCAGGGGAGTGCTTTGGAATTGAGGTGATACGACACAGGGCATTTTCTTTTATTGGAAAATGCGCAAATTTGTCTCTTCTGGGGATTAAATTCTACGAGGTTACGTTAACCCCGATGAGAGTATTATTGCAGGAATGTCTCAACCTTAGACACAAGTCTATTTCGGCACTCGGTGATGTTTTCCCAAGGTGAATTAGCTCGGCGGGTGTACGATGCATCACCCGTGTTGTCATCCGTATAGCAATGAACGCCGCTAACGTGCAGCATATCATGGATGTGCAGGGTAATAGGCAAATATATAACAGACCAATAGCGTGGGCAATAATATTCAACCTTGCGGGACACTAACATTCAAAGTTCTAGCTTCCAATATACTGTCAAAAAAAGAGCCTGGTACTACGATCTGTGAGAACGCTGGTAACCCAGTTGCACAATCTCTCGAATAGCCCTTATGAGGGGAGCTTAGACATGAGCGCCTTATGCCAAACAATATCAAAAGCTTTCCATACATCCAAACTAAATGCGAGAGGGAGGCGCTCCTTTATCCAAGTTTGGTACACTAGATCACCAGCCGAACAACCTTTACGGAAACCGTAGGTACTAACGGTCGCGAAGCAATTCTTGATCCTCTAGGTAAAGTAGAAGTTGACAATAAAATTAATTATGGATCAACAAACACATACAGAAACTTTCATATGTTTAATATTAGAATGGATAATATTAAAGATATGATTCAGGCTTAGGATAAACTAAGAAACAACCGCATCAACTCTGTCTTTTAGTAAAATGACAAAAATGTAATTAAGCAAAACCTTAGTTAAAATATTTGTCATATAACAATAACAAATCAGAAAATATATTAGGCAAAATAAATAAACTTTCCTGATGTTTTTATTGGAATATTGTGGGTACATAATAGAGCACATCGTGTGTTCAATATTATGTGGCTGGCACAGCGTAAGTGCAAGCAGCCACGTGAACTCGTACAAGTTTATGGTATTGGATAAAAAGTTCACCAGCAAAAGTCTCAAAAACATTCATAAAGTGAACTTTATAAGCCATGGATGTCATGCGATATTTTCACTCGTAGTCACGCAAGCCGCAAGTTTTGAATACCAACCTACCATTATTTGCCACTTGCACTTGAATATTTTGACTAAAATATCAATAATGTCATACATAGGGAATAGAAAATATGTGGAGATAAAAATACTCGACTTCTACAGCGAAACAACTCTTGGTAAAATAAAATAATATATTAAAAGTAGAAAACACTGAAAACACGTCTGCCATTTACAATAGTGAAAGAGAAGAGAAAAAACATAAAACAATCAATTAATAATATTCTTTTTACATTTGACAAGTTCTCGTAGAAAAGAGGTTGCATATTTACCATACAGCCGCCCCATTGAAATAACATTATTTAACAATAAGCAATAAAAATAAAATAATCAAACTAAAATACTTAATACCTTTAGAAATAATATGTAAAACTTTCACAATATTATGTAACTAAATATTATTAACATTAATTTTTTAAACCTATGAATCTTAAAATTACAAAACAAAACAAATTTAGTAATTAGCATTTATATAATTATTGCAAACAACTAAAATAATACTTAAAAACTTAAATGTTAAAGGAAATTTCGCATTACTGAATGGCAATTAGAAATGCATCAAAAAGTTTTATTCGTGATAAAATACCCGGATCGAATGGAGCAATGGTGATAGATACGTCAGCCTGGAATGGATTGTTTGAGCACCACTTACATATAAAACCTTTAATTTTGCTCAACAACACTGTCAGCATAATCGTTTTCTTTAAAACGAGGTATAATCCGCTGTAGGCATGTAAAATACCATCACCAAACCTACCATTGATATAATTATGGGGATCTTTTGTCCACAAAATACACCAATGTAGCGGATATGAATATTTTATAAAACTACATAAACAAAATCTAATTTTATCAGAAACACATAAATAAAAATAAGTACGAAATTTAAAACCCATATAAAACATGTCAGAATGTATCACGGTGTTCTTAAATACATGCAATCTCGTTCTCGCGAGATCTCGGCCTTTTTTAGCGAGATTAATCTCGGAAAAAAGCGAGATCTCGCGAGTTTGTTTACTTCTCATTGTTGTGTTTCTCATAATAAAAGAACTATTTTATTACGAAAAGATTTTTGTTTGATATTAGAAGAGAAGACTGATTGTTCTTTCATTTGTTATTCGATAGATGCATATGTCTTAGTTAACTTTGATCCAATATTTATTACCTTTGTAAGAAATTAGTCAATTTTTTTAAAAAAAGCTTGTCATGCTGCTAAGTCAATCAATTTGCGTAACAAAATAGTAGGTTCTAGTAATAAAATTAATGCCACTTGGAATATTATTAACAAAGAAACATGTAAGAATAAGAGTCGCGATAATAATTTCTCTATTAAAATGAACAATAGTATTTTTAGCACGAAATTCGAAGTAGCTAGTGCCTTTGAGAATTATTTTACCAACATTCCAATTAAAACAACCAGTAATTTAAATTCTAGTTCTTCTATTGCTGATTCTCTTCTAACATTTAGTGTCTGTAAATGCAACAAATTATTTAGCTTTAAGCACATAACTCCTGAGGTAATTGTTAAAACTTTTAAGGAATTAAATATTAAAAAAGCAGAAGATTTATGGGGTATTTCTACTCATATTATAAGAGTAATTATCGATAACATAGCACCCCATCTAGCATTGATATTTAATACTTGTGTAGATAAAGGTCTCTTTCCAAATTTAATGAAATACAGTAAATTAATACTATTATTTAAATCCGATGTTAAAGTGATTAGATGGATCACTTTAGGCCTACATCTATTTTACCTGCATCAAGTACAATATTTGAGAAAATTATATTTAATCAGTTGCTTTCACATTTTAACGTTAACAAATTATTACATGAAAAACAGTTTGGCTTCACAAAAAATAAAAATACTACTGATGCAGGGATTGCACTTATTAAGCATATTTTTGATGCCTGGGAGGACAAGCATGATGCAATAGGAGTTTTTTGCGATTTGTCTAAAGCTTTTGACTGCGTCGACCATAAAACACTTTTATTAAAGTTGAGACATTACGGTCACCGTAATATACCTACTAGGTAGGTACCGAATATGGATACATAAAAATATTAAGAAGGTATAGGTATATTTGGAATAACGCGCAATGGAGCGAGCTATGCTTGGAGTCTGATTGATTTAATTCGTAAGAGAACTAAAGTTACCGACGTAGCCCGCCGGATCAGCAAGTTGAAGTGGCAGTGGGCTGGTCACGTATGTCGCAGAACCGATGGCCGTTGGAGCAGACGAGTTCTGGAGTGGAGACCGCGTCTTGGCAAGCGTAGCCTAGGACGCCCTCCGGCCCGATGGACCGACGACTTGCGAAAGGTCGCTGGTGGAAGCTGGATGAGAATGGCGGAGGACCGGGATGTCTGGCGCAAAATGGGGGAGACCTATGTCCAGCAGTGGACTGCAATAGGTTGAAGAGAGAGAGAGAGGTATATTTAGCGCTATTCATACAGTGTCATCGCATTTAAACTTCAATGAGTATCAACGCAACTACTTTAATCAGTTTACATAATTTTAAAGTATACTGCAATTTGAACAGTTTCACTTAAAAACGTGTTCGTTCACAATTCTTAGTTAGCTATCGAATATTATCATCATAGGGAGTTCCAAAATAAAAGGAACAAAAACGTGACAGCGAACCTTTTTAATATTTTATAATCGCTTCATCCAATAAGCCTCGAAGCCAATTTCGAATAAAGAGTGAGCAGTTAAATCCCAAGGTAAAAACACGTCCTCGAACGCCTCGCTACTAAGCCACGTACTTGTGATGTAAATTTTAAGCTGTCGGTTTTTGCAAGCATTTTGACCAGATCCGAATTGTTTAAAATTGTTTGCTAAACTGAGCGGAGACAAGTTTAAATTATTTCGAAGCAGTCATATTTCATGGTTATTTTAATTATTTATTATTATTATTTTATTTTGGTTAAGCTCACGTCGAAAAAAAACAACAGGAATAAATAAAATTAAACGGTTTGTATTGCAGAATGAATTACCAAGATTAATATTCTAACTTTACTAATAATACTTAGCTCAGAAATCTTAACGCTTACCATTTCACACAAAGAGGTTGTTCAACAGAAAAAGTTGGCAAATTTGTCTCGCCCGGGGCACACATTATCTCCGCTCATATTGCGGTTTAAAATGAATGGCTGAGGTTTAACCAAAGCCAATGTGACTGGTAAAGAGAAAACTGTGTTCTTTGACTTATTTTTTAATGACCTGATATATTTTTTATTATTACACTTAATATAATATTATTGTGTACTACAAACCGAAAATTTCTCGTAATAATAGAAAAAGCGTATACACATATTGGAAATTCTGGAATAGCGCACTTTAGGTACTTAGTTTTTTCCCGAGATCCGCGGTTGGTATGGAAGTTAATCTGAGGGCACGGTAGTAGTAGTAGCATGGTAGTGTCCCCACCAAGATTGACTCAGCGAAGCGCAAGGGCAATACCTACCTTTTCTCGAAGTGTTTCGTCGTTTTTTTTTAACTTCTTTCCGATATACCAGATAGTTCATATTCTCCGGATATGATGTCGATAATAAACTAAATAAACATACAAAGATCTGAATAATAACTGCCTATCAGTTGTTGGTCTCTCTCATTCAATGCCGCTCTGTTATGGTCAGGCGTATCGTTTACCATCAGGTGAGCGTTCTGACCATCCTGTACACTTTGTAACTTGAAAAGAAAACATATCAATGTTAAAATTGTAGCAATACATACGGTTAATTATTTGCAGAACAAATTAATAGTGGAAATAAAAGAAGAAATTACAACAAAAAAAACATTTAATTGAAAACTTCATTACAAAAACATTCGCTTTCATTGAGAAAATGTCGTAAAATAGAAATGTTTATGCTTCGAGAAATTAAAATCAAAGCGGATCGCAGTTCGTTTTTCTCACTGTGAATTATGATGCTAACGCCATCATAGCTTCCATTGTAGAAATGCATTTTCCCACTGAAGCCAGTCGGAAGGCATTGCTTTTCTTTACGGTAATATAACTGTCGAATACATTTGTATCAAATGCAAATTTGTGCTATCATAAGCCTTTAACCTTTTAGGCTGGCATCATGGACCATTGGATTCAGTGAAAAGGCTGACGACAAAACTATACGTAATTTATTCACTAATGGTTCGTAAGTGACCATGTTATTACACCCATTCTTTAAATTGGCAATCGTTTCGAATTCGGTATGTTAGTTTGTGTAGGGGCGTAAAACATGAATGTATCTCTATACAAACAGCTACCTACTTATAGTTAGTTAACTGAATAAATATTAACATGTAATTTGGAAATTTGGGGCCGGGTACCTACACAGAAATCCAATACCATCAGCACAGTTACACAAAAATACAACTGATAATAGGACCTTAACTGATATATATTTTTTATTTGTTTAGGGGATAGATCTTAAAATAGGATTTGATTTGACGCACGGTAAAAATGGAGCGCCAGCGCTACGGATACGCGACTTTGAAGGTTTTTTCTTTAATTATTAATGAATAAAAGATATATCAAGATTGTAGTTTACCTGACGATAGGTTGCAACTGCCGCCTTTAATGCAACAAATATCATAATGGTACCTACCAAAGTGCAATTATTATCTAAATATAAAAAAAATTGATACAATATCTAGGAATCCTAATAAGGATTAATATTATTTATGTGTAAAATGTATTATTAAAACCATAAATTAAAATTTTGAAAAATAATAGTTTAGACAACACCACAGCTTTTAATAACACACAATGTAAAGTAGAGTGAGCATCCACTTTAGATAGTGTGTGTAAACAATATTAGATAGGGTTGGTTGTTGATTTTGTACTATCTGTTAACCGATTAAATAAACCGATATTATTTCAAAGATTCTTTGGAAATCGACCGTAATCCAAGAACTGATAACAAAGATGAGTCAAAGGAAAAAGACTCAAAACTCAGTCCATCGATAAGAGCCGACTCATTTAGTGATTCAAAGGAAGTGAGAGGTGATGAGTCCAGTAGAGAAGACAATGCAAAATCAAGTCGCGAAAATTCTGAAGATAGTGGTGACGGTAACCCCTATACTTTTGTAATTAAATTTACCTTTGCTGTGGTTATATTGGAAATACTGGAAAATACTGATATTTTTTTATATTTGCATTGCTAAACGTCCGTAAGTAGGTACCTACCTACTTCTGCTGCTTTTTTATCTTTATAGTATAAAAGTCACGGTTACTTCATTCATTAAAGTATATTTCCAACCGTTGATTTTGATGGTCAAGCCTAAGTTTATTCCTATTATTGATTTTACTATAAGGATTTCACAATGCAGCCTAATTACATGTCCACTGCTGAACGAAACCTTCAATTTATCTTCCGTTTAAGACGTAAATATACCATAATCAAATACGATTATGGAAAACAAATTAAAAACATAATTTAAAATGATTTTTAAATGATTTTGATTAATCGGGTTTGATATTTTATAAAGCAGCGACAAATATATGATTCATCCATTGCCTTTATTTCCATTGTCTTCTGTTATGAAAAGTAATTTTTATATTTACATTGACAGCGAGAAAATATCTTTTTCTTACTTTAGAATCGGGCAGACAGCGAAGCACAAAAGGTCTTAGTCCTGGAGAATATGAACCTGAAGGTACCTTCTTATTATTTTCTTTTTACGTTTTTTGTTAGTAGTTTTTCACTGTTGGTTAGTTTATTGTTTGCACACATTACCTGAGCACTGTCGTCTTAAACAAGTAATTTTATTGAAATTCCCTGTTTAATACGTGTAAAACCCATAAAAAAATTGGTGGTTGAAAAATCCGCTTTATTATAATGAAAAAGTTGGTGTTTTTTTATGTTATAAGTGTACAGGACGGTCTGGACGCTCACTTGATGGTTAGTGATACGCCAGACCATGACAGAGCGGAATAAAAGGAGACCAACAACTGATAGGCAGTATATCCCCCATAAGGTCTCTTATACCCGGTAATTACAATAGCTACAGTGCCCTCATCCAGAAGCACAAAAGTGCATAACACTCCGGGATGATATCTGGAACTGCGGTGGTAGGTACTTACCTAGACGACTCAGTATCGAGTCTACCACCTAGTAGAACATTTACGGATTTAATGTTTTTGAATTCATTTAAAAGTCCTCAAAAGAGAGCACTGGAGTTGTATAGTGGTTGTTTCACACTTACTTTTGGGTAATATTTGTATGAACTTTACAGCATATATTTTTTAATTACTATTAATGAAGTGGGACAATATATTATCAATTGAAACCCTCAGCTCACTCACTTCAGTTCCTAGTCAGAATGCTCAATAAATTTAATGTTTTTTTTTGCAGAAAATCCTAAAATTCATGGCAGATACCAAGGCGATGATGATATCTCAGGCGGTGAAAATTAGAACTGTTAGAAGCCATATTAAAAATGATAATTAAGACTTTGATTTTTTAGCATTTAGGTATAAAAGACAAGCAGAGTATGCTTTATGAAAATAATGAGGGAAGAATAAAAGTAGGTAAGATTTGTGTGGAACTTATTTACCTTACAGCAATATTAAATGTATAAATATCTACTGACATTCACACAATATCAACATGTTTTGGCATAGTAACTTAACGATTGCAAACCGAACGCGCGAAACTATCTCCTTATCAGATAATAATGTGATTCAACATGCATTGCCTCCGCTAAAGTACAAAAAGTGCAATAAGCGACCATCTCTAAGTATTTGCATGCATCCATATATCTCCAGCAACATGTCACTCATTGTTCTCCAAGCTCATCTCATACCAGTTGACTTCTAGGAGGAGCTATGTTCGAATGATTCGAATTACCCATAAGTAACGGTTTGCTATATAAAAAATATTTTTTATATCGATAACCAATAATTTAATCAGCAAATGCAGTCTCTCTCTCTTCAACCTGTCGCAGTCCACTGCTGAAAATATAGGTCCCCATTTTTCGCCAGATATACCGGTCTTCCGCTTTTCTCGTCTAGCCTCCACCAGCGACCTTTAGCAAGTCATCGGTCCATTGGGCCGGAGGGTGTCCAACGCTATGATTGCCAAGACGCGGTCTCCACTCCAGAACTCGTCTGCTCCAACGGCCATCGGTTCTGTGACATACGTGACCAGCCCACTGCCGCTTCAACCTTCCGGTCCGGCGGGCTAAGTCGGTTACTTTAGTCCTCTTACGCAGTTTTTTTGTTACTTTATTAAATGCAGTAACCAAAGTAAAAAAAAATACAAAATAGAAGGAAGAATCAGAAGTGTTTTGCACTTCTTAGTTCCGGGATGAGAGCACTGTAGCTAGTAACATTACCGGGTATAAGAAACTTACCATCTGTTGTCTAGGGTGTCGGGCGCAGTGCGGCATTGGTGGTGAATAATAACTGTTGTCAGTTGTTCGTCCCAAGCAATTCCGCTCCATCTTAGTCAGGCGTATCATTTGCCATGAAGTGAGCGTCCTGACCATCCTTTACACTTTGTAACATAAAAAAAACAAATAACATGACACCCAAATTGAATGTACTAAAATATGTACCTGTCCTAACCTAACTGTTAATATACAGGTAAGAAATTCCCAATTGACAGAAAACAAGGAGAAACCAAAACAAGAATTATTTGCTTTGTTTCGCTTTGGCGGTTATAATTTAATGCAATTATAACACCTACTTATATACACTTTGTATTGGTTTTAAATGTTTTTTTGAACCAATACTTAGGAACCCTTTATATCTACTTTCATCTGCATTCTGTTTATAAATAATTCTTTTGAATTGCAAAGTATCGAGTGTACTTTTGCTGAATAGCCAAGCACAATAATTCGATACGCGTATGTAGGGCTGTGCAGTTGTGCGGGAGAAGGTTCTAAAACTCCTTCCATTCTAACTCCATTCGACGAAATTAATGAATTATTCAGGGCTCGATGTACCTACTTCGTTCAAATTTAACTTTTTACTCGGTTTATTCGATTAGGCTCACGATTTCTCCTGCGCTTTCACAGAGCATTGATTTTTTGCTTACAAATTATTTATTTACCGAATTTTTTACATAGACCTTGTGGTCGTTTACCTATTTTGTTGACCCAAAACTCGAATACACAAAACTCGGATGTCTTATTAAACATTTTTAAATGTCTTACTACCTACCTATCTAAATATTTTTAAAATCTTATTTTCGTTAACCTTACCTTACATAATTATTTGACCAACTTGCACCGGACCGGAGCGAGGTGGATTGTGGTTTGAAACCATTTGATCCAGTCATTAAAAAGGACTTTGTCCGTGGGCGGCGCATGGTTGTCGAAACAATAATAGATACAATAATCGAAACTTTATTGATTGCAAATCGATTCTTTTTTAACCGACTTCAAAAAGGAGGCTTTCAGTTTGATGATACAAATTCTGTTTTCCCAGTCGCGTCTTCAGGCACCCGTGCGCAGAATAGGGATCGTGATTATTCAATTCTAAATTGCTGACCGCGACTACTTGGTCTAGTTAAAAGACTACTCAGTATTCATCAAGAATATGAAAAATACTACTGATTAATCGAACTTACCTGTACGTGAAGTTCAATCATAATTATATTATCGTCCGAAGAGATTAGCAAAGTGTAAAGGTAGTAATGTCCGTAGTTCACCAATCACGCACTATATATGAGGTTACAACATTAATTAATGTTTGTTATTGAAATTTACTATCGATGTATTGAAACTATCCTACTTCTTCATCCCTAGAACTCACCAGACTTCCTACTTCAGTGCGGCACAGGGTGCACAAGCCTGTAATTTGAATATACTACGCTTATATTTTTTAACTAATCAAGTTGTTCACGAACGTGTAGGTATGTCAATTAATGCATTATTATTAATATTCAAAGAAAAAACATACATATGAACATGAAGCAAAAAATAATTTCAGTTTCTTAAAAGTTACAAGGTCTATAAGTCTTGTGTCACAATGGAACTTTATTAAGGTGTATAGTCTTGTTCCGAAGGAACGGTAAGTATTGGAAAGTAACTGTCGCAGCTTACGTGTTAACTTTTACTTTTAACTTCCACTTCTAAAATTTGACACGTACTTACATGCGTTCGTGACGAGCACTAATGAGCAAATTACGTGTACTAGACGATACCGACTAAGGTTGACATCGACAAGTATTTTTTTATATCTACCCTCAAATACTGTGCGTGGCTGGCGAACTACGGGCGTTACTACCTGTGTATACTTTGCTATCCTGAGAACGAAGCCGAGTGTAAATTACTGGTAAGATTTACCTACCGTATTTGTGATTAAAGCTACCTGTCAGTCTGAAGAGTAAAACGCTGCAAGTTCGTCTGTGCAGGGGTATTGGCCTCGGGCAGCGCACGCAAGATATTACCGGGAGCCAACATAATTACACTATTAAAGCATATATAGCGGCGCAATGGCTGCCTGGCGATTTAATAAGTTTTCAATTAATTTAGGTTCCTAATTAGTCTTTCTAGCTTGATATTGTTTTTATTATTCCTAGGAAGTAATATTTATCTATTATGGTTCCTTAAAGCTTTTTTATTTTACTTTATATACAAGTTTATTTGTTTTCTGTATTTCCAAACAAATTTTATTATTTCGCCAGTACTTTTAATAATTTCTTCTTGCGGTTGTCGCAAGGTGCAGGTAAAGGAATGCATAATGGTGTACTGGCATGCAGTCTTTAATTTCTTTAAAACAAATCACTAGGACAACATGAGCTAACCTATATGATAATCCAAAGAATTTCGTAGCTTAACTTCATTCGAACTTTGTCTTGATGCCGCTAATATTTTAACGGAACCCTAAGTAGGCGAGCTCAACTCTCCTTGTCCGGTTTTTTAAATGAAATTCCCGCTTATGCGCTCTGATCTGAAGGTCAACTAAGTACTTTGCTAAGATTAAGTAAGTATAATTCCATATAGTTTTCAAAGTACCTATTAAAATACTATGTCGTTGACGTTAAGGTGTTAAGATGTTAAGGACGAGTTATTATAAGCAACCAGGGGCAAATAGCTTCGATATAGTTTAACTAAGTACTTTATTCCATATAGTTTCCAAGGAATTAAAACATTGACGTCTAGGTGTTAAGTTGTTAAAGGGGTGGTTACTATGAGCAACCAGAGGCAGATAGCTGGCAGTAAACGCCCCAGTCTTTTTATTGCCTGCCAGTGTTCTTTATCGGGCTTTTAAAATGTTTGCTTGTTACATGAATGCTTATTTGCGAAAGAACAGCAAAGGTGCAGCAGTTCATAAAAATGTGGGAACATATTCCGAGTACTGCATAGATAAGTCGCATCAACATCCACCTGACATTCACACAGCGCCATCTGGCCCTAACTAAGCATTATAAATATGGTTATATGGTTACTTACGTACTTTTTTGTAAATATGTACATACATATGTTATACGTAGAAACACTCAGACCATACAAACAGACATTGGTGTAGTTTGCGACGTCGGAACCCTTACACGACACGGGTCTTTAAAATTTACCTAGACATACAAATAATTATAAAGCCACACAGAACAACAAAGCTATAATTTTTCAAATACTCAAAATCAGAAATGCAAACGTAACATTCATAATGAAAACTGGCAAAGTGCAGATAATATCAGTGAATAAAGAACGCAGCATTATTATTCGGTCTCTTTAAAAGAGATGGTATTGTTCCATATTATCAGGGGAGTTAATTAGCATCCTCTAGTCAGTTTCCTGGCAGTCGCTCAAGGAGCGGAGATGCTGTTTTCCGCTCCGCCGCGCCGCTAAGTCGGCGTCTATTCGCTTTTCTCGATTAAAAGGTGCAATTTAAACAGATTCTTTCGGGCCGAGTAAATCAGATTGCGGGTAATCGCCCCGCCTCCTTCAGTGCTTTTGAAAACAAAGAACATTAATGAATAATTAGCTCTCCTTTCATGAACATCACCTGTCTATAAAAGTTATCCGCAGGAAATAGTTGTTCCATTGATCGAGCGAGTTATTTGTAAACAGCATAAATCCTGGGCTTATTAATTATCTCTTTTCATCATATAATGTAAAATAACAAATAATATTGTACAAATATAGTTAAGTACTTTCCACATAGATTAGGAAAGATAAAGTTACCTACGACAATTTGAAACTCACAAGAACGAGTACAGGCCTTAGTCATCCATGCAGGCCCAGTGCGGATTGGTCACACAATCTGAATTTTTCGCAGGCGTGCGCAGCGTCTGATAAACTTCTGATAAACATATTAAAATTTCGAAAATTTAAAATACATTAGTAAGTAGCGGGATTTGAACCTGCACCCTCCAGACCAGAAGATAACAGTCCACATTGAGTGAAAGATTTCAGATTGTAAGGGTGGGAGAATATTCTAGTGATATATTACGGAGTTCCGCAGGGAAGTGTTTTAGGACCTACCATATTCCTTGCATTCATCAATGGACTTTGTGATTCACAATTGAATTTACACACACTTGATATCAGCGAGACTCCATCCGTTTTTTTTTTTGGGAAACCACAAAATATTAAGATATTTGGCGCGCATTTGTCAACAGAACCATGAATTATGATAGGCATAAAAATCTAAAAAAGACCAAGGCTGGCCATTACTAATTTTATCTGTGCGAATAATATTCCCAATTGCCTAGTTCACCCAAATTGTACCTATCAAAAAATTGCGTTTGGAAATATTAGGTATACGTTTGATATATTTAGTCCCATATCAGTAATTACATATGTTATGTCCCATTTGATAAACTTTCTGTTGAAATGGGTATAGTCAAGTAAGTCAGCCAAGTTTTATTGATTGAGAATCTATCTCAATACTGTGAAGCTTTTATAAAACCTTTATTTTGACACTGACTGTACCGTACAAAAATTACAAAACAACTTTTACATAGTTTACCAAATGGGATAAAATCATAGACGTATAATTTTTTGTCTACGGTCGGCATGTATACCAAAGACCATAAACAACTAGGGTAACTATCTGCATTGCCAGATTTAAGACATATCTTAAATCAAATAAAACCACCATTATTTTTATATCATAATTGCACGTGTCTCCGAAAAATCAATATAAATGAATAAAATCTACTCGAATAGATTCGATTTATGTTCCACCTGGCAAAATTCACCGTTTTAAAGTGAAAAAGCTCATCAATTGGTCAATGACGGATTAGTAGATATAAAAAGAGGCATACATTTTCAACGAATCATGAAATCATCACAACATTGAACAGAATATTTATTATGATTCGTTTCCAGTACAAATTAAAAGCATAATTTAACGTAATTTTATTGTTTCAACATTGACAAATGTTGACTGTGAAACTGTAATTTATTTGTTAATGGCTGGAAATCGGCAAAACGCTATGCTTTTACTGCAAAGCTGGAATTTTTGATGGATTCTTAATAAACCTCAGGAGAAATAAACTTTCACCTGTTAGAACCATAGACATATTATGAGGTAGACAGACTGTATATTGAAAGGCGGTGTCTAATTTTTGTTAGTGTGCAGTTACAGATTTGTATTAGTGTGCGTCACTAGGGATGTGACCTTGGTATCGAACATATTGCTAGAATTAAGCCGGGCGTCGTCGTCGCACCTGCAGAATTAGATGATTATAAATTGTGTTAAAAATAACATGGAGCCAGATACAGCAACGCTGTTAATTTTATCTACAACAAAAAATAAAAATAAAGCCATAATAAATTTTATACGCAAATATTTTGAAGTTTGGTCTTCCTGGGTTAAAAATTAGATGATGTTGGAACAAATAAAACAAAATATTATTGGTAGGTATTAAATAGACTATATTATATTTTTACGGTTAAATAACACTCACAAACTCAAACTTAAAAATTATTTTATTTAAAAAATATATACTGAAAGCTCATTATAATTTTAAAAGACCATACATACCTACATTGATAACCCAAATAGTGGGTATCATGAAAAAAAAGTTTCAGTTTAAAATACGACCTAAAACATATTATTTCATGTTTTTTAAATTATAATGTGGATTACAGAACACAATATTTCTTAAGTCACTCAGTAGTTTGTTGTAAAGGAACTTTATTTGTATGCCTTTAAACAACATACTTCATTATCGGTACGCTTTTTATTGTCATGCTATTCCAATTGAAACTTTAAAATATATAGTATAGAAACAGATTTATTTCTATCTAAAGAAAACAAAAAACTTACTTTCTCTAACCAGTTATACAGAAAAGACTCGCATAAAAGGGTCTAAATAGTAAAAATAACTAACAGGTTGATAATATCCAGGATATCCTTCAAAAATGGTTGGTACTGCATCGGATTTCAGTTTTTTTATTGATAAGCCTACGATGAAACAGGATTGCTCAAAATAATTTAAGCAAAGCCTGGAGTTCTTCGTAGGCTCCCAGTTTTCACGCCTTACACTTTTAACCCATTCTTCTCTGATTTGTGGACATTTCGGGAACCTAAAAATTCAATAATTGTATAAAAGAAACTGTTAAAGAAATACTATCGATGGAATTAAATTATATGTTGAGTACATCTATATGTAACATCCTTAAATTTTCATGCATAATATTAATTGTTTTAAACGTAATTTCTACAATTAATACAAGCTAATTTATGTCTAACATTATTTAAAGTCTACTACTACATGTTTTTTATCCATAAGTCTCATTTACGTTTACTTATTTCTTTTCAAAATATTTATTAAAATTATGACACTTTGTGAAAAATTTGCACGACAGCTCGTAATGTTTGGCCTCTTTGGAGGCCACAAAATGACACGACGTCAGAGTTGTCAAACGTCTATCAACCGTCCTCTTCTACTGTAACTAGGATTCGTGTGATAGCAAAGATACATGACGTGTATTGCATTACAATGATATAAGAGTGGCAACGTCTTTATGACTAATCTAGTACATGCTTATCTAAGGTTAGAAACATAAACATATGACATGTATACCTTCACCCAAATGGACAATTCCGTATTTAGGCCTTTGTGGTTATCCTAGAGGACATTGTAGAGCGAGACAACATCCCGACCTACCGAACAAATTCACGCTTCTGAGCATACTTGCAAATTCCTTGCATGAAATAGACTCTCATATTAAATCAGGGATTTGACTTCTTGATGGGACAGTGAAGTGTCATGTCGTCAGTTTTGTTTTATTTACTGAAATTTGTGTTCAATCGAATGTTTCGAATCGAATTGTGATGATGTGGATTATTAAACATTAACTGTTCGTGAACAAGTGCGACACACCTAAACAAAAGAGTACAACGGTCACTTTGAGTTCTCTGAAGAATTCGCGTAAACTTAAACAGTAGGACATTAATATATCATATATTATTATTATGATTATCACTCATCATTATCAAGTTTATTACTCATTTCTTCATCAATTAAAAGAAAATTTATAAATGACAAGGCAGTATCATCAATGATCATAACCTGTTTGAAATGGAATGAATTAAAAAAAATACAGAAATGTCAATGTCCAAAATGTCAACAGGTGTCAAAGTCAGATTCGCTCGTTTTATAGCTAAATGAGGGAAATTAATTTATTACTTAATTATATTTTGCGTTACATATTCTATATGGTTGACATCCAGATAATGATGTCGTAAATTATTCCTTTGAAGTGTATTTATATTGTAAGCATCAATGATAGTAATGCAACATCATGACATCTGTTTGTTTTGATTTGTAAATAATTTGTATTAGTTCGTAAAAATCCACTAAAATGGAAAGAGGAGAGTGGAGAACTAATATTATCAATCAGCTTCAGGCAAGAAATAAATATGAAACAGCGGCTTTTCAGGAAATCATATCGTTTCGTAAGTAATTTAGTAACCTACAATCAGATTTTTTTTTCTGTTTGTTGACATTGCGAAAACTCTATGTAATTTTATATGAATCCTAATTACTGTTTCCATGCTTTTGCTAAGCACGTATCCTTATCTCGACTGTCGGAATAGTTAACCTTATGAGATGAGCAAACTGTTGAAAATGATTAATCAAAGACAAGTTATGTTTCTCTACACATTAATGTGTATATTAATGTATATGGTAGTGGCAACTGTTTGAAACATTATAGATAGTGAGGTAAATTGATATAAAATACTATCATGTCAATCAAAACAAACTGTTCTAAAGCAATTTTACTTACCCTTTTTTCATTACGGATGAATTTGACATTACATACAAATGTATTAATCCCAAGCTTTATGTAAAAGTTGTGTGTTTTGTAATAATGTACAGTCATAACGTTTGGTAATACATATTTATAAGGTGACTAAACAGTGGTCTACTTTCACCGTTCATCAGTCTAGAAATGTTATACTATACTATATTAGCATTTCTTATTCAATCAAAACTGTAGAAGTTCTTCCAGCACAAAAAGATCTTAAGCTTATATTTAAGGAAATACTCAGACCACACTTTTTAGTTGTAACAGATATTTGTTAAATAATTTAAAGTATAGATAATTTGAGCAGTGTTTGGTAATATTTAAGTCAACTGAAAATATTTTCTTCTAGTATTATCTTGTTGCCTTCCCACCGGGAGAGCGCAGGATCGAATCTCGCCATGTACCAATGTATTTTAGAAATTATATGTATGTTATCTCACTCTCTCACTCTTATGGTAAAGGAAAACGTAAAGTAAAGTTGGGCAATCGGCACTGGGCCTGGGCCTGGGATGACTAAGGTCTCTACACTCTTTATGGGTAGGCTCATGTCCCTCGGTGAGGATATTGAATGAGCTGATGATGATGATTCTCTTGTGTCAAACTTTTACCATCTGTTGTCTTTTACCATGTACTTGTGATATGCTTGGTGTAATCACATAGCAAGAAATAAATATGTAGGCATAGTAGTGTAGTAGATTGCTACTTATTATTTATTTATGGTATACAAACAGGATACAGTCTTTACATGAAACATTAAAATAAAACAGTTCACTGGACAGGACTTTAGCCCAGAGATGATGAACACAGCATACAGTTTTAGTTAGGATACTAAAAAAGTGATAAATACATACATATTATACATAGAAAACACTCAGGCCATTACAAACAGACATATTCATGTACACAAATGTTTGTACTGCCCAGGGATCAAACCTGGAACCCTTGGTGTAATAGCCAATGTCCCAATCATTACATCAAATGGGATGTTAATTTATAATTTCAATTAAAACTAAATTATATTATAATGTTTCAATATATACAATTAAAAAATCCTTTTCACCAACTTTATGTTTCAGAGAGTAGACTGTTTGACAATGTTAATACTTTGAAAAATGAAAATTTGCAGTTGACATTAGTTAATGAAAGGATAAGGTATTCATCAACAGATAATGGTTTATCAGGTGGTAAGTTATTTTTATGGTAAATTGCAAATACCATTTTATAAAATTTGTGACAATTTGTCCGGCTGTGGGCTATGTACATGTTTTTAAAATATCTCAGCTCATTTAAATATGATCTTCGGGCCTGATGGACCAACAACTTGCTAAAAATTCACAGTTGGAGGCTGAATGAGAAAATCGGAGGACTGATATATCTAGAGCAGAAAGACCTGTGTCCAGCAGTGGACTGCCATATATGTTGATAGAAAATATGACCACTAAAAGAATAATTGTGTTACTTTTAATCAAACAGTACAATATTATAGCAATAATATGTTTAATCATTGAAAAGTAATCAAACTACACAATAAAGCTGACTATAATTAGCCATCAGTCTGAATTGTATGAGTTAATGCATAAGTTTCATTAATCTTTCAGCTGGTGCTAACAATGAAAGAATACAAGCTTCTGGAACAAAAAATATTGGTGCAACAAGAAGAGTTGACATCACTCCATAGAAGGAGAGGAGAAAGTGCCCAACAAATTATAAATCTTAACACAAAAGTACATGATTTGGAAAAGCAGTTACAGGCAAAGGATATTACGTTAGTATTACTATTTTTAATATAACATCACTTCACTTTTGACTTATGCATTTTCTTAAAGCATCAATTCATATTTAGTGTTCACGATGAGTTCAATTCAATTCAATTATGTCCCGATTCACTCTAAAAAAAGAGCGTTACTGATGCAATTGAAACTTATTAATCTATAATAAGAAATACTTTTTAAACCTCTTTTTTGCCAATTTCTTTTTTGGGGCTTTGTGTTTACCACAGTCCCCATTACTCTGATCAAAAAGATACATTTTGTTTATCTTGCTTTCATAAATACCATTATAATTAATGAATTTCATTTTATTTAATATTTTAAAGGATTTGAACCTTAACACAAACCTATAATATTTATATTTACTGTAAGAGGTGGAAAACAATCCACCTATAAAATCATCATAATGAGAGCTTGTAAATCATTATCATTACAGCCTATTATGCCCACTGCTGAATTAAGGCCTCTTCTAATGATTTCCATACAGATGATCAGTCGACATCCATCTGTTACTCGCTAACTTAACCATGCCATCGGGCCCTTCTGGTTGGGTGTTGGTCTATGCTTCTTCTCCCGCAACGCAATGTGGATTCCATTATGTGCCATGTCCACTGCCACTTTACCTTGCGTTTCCTGCTTCGAATATAGATGGTATGATATTGCTATTGGTTTCGAATAAATCACCCAGATAAATACACAGGATGTTATTTTAAACATATTTTTCAATATGATTTTTTATGTTCCATCATACATTGTAGCATTTCAGAGAATAGCATTAATAGCTTCTTTACGAGCTGAAATACAAATGTATGAAACAAATATGAATGAGTTGCAAGGACTGAACCAAGTATTACGAGATGAACATCAAGCTTTACAAATAGCATTTGCAGCTATTGAAGATAAACTTAGAAAGGCCAGGTAAATTATTATCCTAAATAAAATGTATTTCATAAAGCTTAGTGAGACTGGTAGTCAGTATGGGTATGGGTACCTCATTTTATTGCTTTTCTCCAATCATCATCATCAGCCTATAACAGCCATCTGCAGAGGCACGGCTTCGTCACAGTCATAGTATTGGGGTTATTGGGCCGTACCCCACCACGTGTGCGCAAAGCGGATCCGTGTATATTAACGTAACATAGGAATCACGGAATCATCATTCTTTTCATCATTAAAGCAAGGATTCAACAATGTATTATAGGTATTATTTTATTTGGATAAGGATTAATACTGTATTGGTTAAAATCACTGTCGCCATTGAGGCGGACGCCAAACAATACATGGTCAGTCACAGGTTTTCTCCCAAAGTATACTAGGTTACCTTACCCACCTCCCCCCCCACATTTTTTAACTGAGCTATCTGCGCTCGCCATTTGTCCAGTGACGCTGTAGCCACCTGCGGCCAACAGCGATTGATTACGAAAAAAACGATAAATATATAGAAAAATATGGAAATATACGGACAGAAAAATCAACATTGTATACTATGTAGCGATGATTCCTTCTGTTGGCCGCATATGGCCTTTACATATTTTTAATATAAGTACCACAGTGGTACTCAGAATTGTTCCAATGAAAAAGTTTTCTAAACTGACTCAAAGAATCATTGAACTCTGGACCTGACACAAATCAATTAAATAATTTACCATTGTGACCACAAGGTCGAGTTGTCGTCATCTATTCATAAACCTCCAAGGTCAATCAATTACATTTTCAGTTAATAATAATTCGTAATAGTTCGGAATTCATATGTTTACAAACAATGAGTATCATTTCTTGTTTAATCGTATGTCCATATTTAGCCATTTCTATTTAGAATATTAACTTTACAGTTGGGTGTAAATTTGGTGCCTATTTAAACCATTTATGAATAATTTTGTCTATTTACACAGTCAAACATCACATTTATCACTGCTTTAAGATAAGTAAGAATAATGTTCTATTGTGTGATGTATTTGTTCAATAGATAATGCGATCATGTTACAATTCTTTACGCTCACGTTCCTATCACGCAAAAGTTCTGAGAAGATTCTAACAAAGACACATGTAGGTATCCTTGTTATTGTTTATGCAATAAAAATATTTTAACAGCGTTCGTTATTACTTTCGAACAATTTATTCCGCTGGAGCTTTAGTTTTTATAGCATCATTTAAAAATTGGACTAACGCCAACTCGATTCGAGGTTTTCGGCGCTTGTATTTAGCATGTTTCAAATTTTGATGAATTATTTAATAAGAGCTACTACCTACTCCTAATTGAGCGTAAAATCTGAAACAAAGTTTAGAAAGCTTTTTCTATAAGAGCAATAACAGTAAGCCAATTTACAGCTATAAGCACCTATATTAATTCTAGAATAGTCTGTCCATACCTCATCCAAGTTGTATAAAATTGCCACACCTGTAGCTGATGTTACTTTGTTAATTAGAAGCGGGTACCTAATGCAATGGCCATCATAAAATGGAGCAAGCTGTATATTTTACGATCTCCATATGATTATACGATCTATAAACGCAGACACTGGATTTACACAAAATCAAAAAGGAACACAACCCTCGGTCAGTGTGCAGATAGTTTGAGTAGATATATGACTTCAATCTGAAAAGTTTTTTCAATGAATCGAATGATTCTATTTTGCCACTTATCCCGTGGGAGTAGGTGACGTCTATGTGCAGTTGCGTATTGTACGTTCGAGATAAATATGCGAAAACTTTTTAAAAAGGTAACCTACGTTTAGTCCAGAATCAAATGTGATTTGAATGTTCTTGCTTAAAATTGGTTTGTTTGTGGTTCCAGGATGAAAATCGTTCGTTAGTGGATAGGCTCATAAAATACAAAGCAAAGGATGCAGATAATGAACGAAGAAAATGAGCATTTTCTGAAGTGAGTATATATGAAAAAAATTATTGCATGAATTTTATTTTATTATTTAATGAGAATGTATTAAATGTTCTATTAGACAGTGTACTATTTGTATTTCTTAGATTTTCTTTTATAAATTTTGATGGTCACAAATATATTTATTCAAAAAGGAGTTCCAAAAGAACACAGGTGCTTTACATTATACACTTAAATATTGGGGCATTTGGTTATTTTTTTAAAATATTGCCTGTAAGTACGAATATATGCAAATACGTACATGTATTGCCTTCGTGAATGTCGCTGCTGTTGGAATAGACACACAATTATGCACACTGCAAAGTAGATAGTTTTCATGTATTAAATATGTCTTTGTTTTAATTTCTTTGATTTAAAGGTTCAATAGTAAATTTAGTGTTAATTTATCTTTTGGTTTATTTAGCAGGCATTTATGCTTAAAAGTTGCTACGATTGAAACCAAAGTTTGAGAGATGCTCATTATTAAAATTTTATATTTGTACAATATAATGTGATTACAATGTAAATGTATCCATATTTGATACATGAACAACAGTAGTGGGCACTGCACAGAATACTCGAATAATTTTGTGTTCTAATTTTTTGTATTTTTAACTTGAAAGACATTGTTGTGTCAGAGTGGGTATGTGTGTGCGGCGCAGCTTTAAACTGCTTGCATATGTACCTATCCATGAATTTTGTTTTTTTTTTTTCTTCTTTTTCTTTAATTTGTTCAACAGGTCAAGCAACCCTACCGCGTTTTTCATCAACACGTTTGGTAGAGTTAGTTTCGGGTGAGTTTGACATAATGTGAATGAGAATGTGGTGGTTTGAAGGCATTGTGGCGTTCATAATTGAACATTTACCTCTTCATAAAAGTGGTCCATATATGTCTTAAGCACTGCTGAAACTACTTCATTTTTCATATTACCTTTATCGTCTATCGTTTGTTATCGTTTATTACGTGATTTGATGTATACATTTTTAATATTTCAAAATCAAAATTTAGCATTAAAAATTAGCATTTGTATCATTTTCTTTTCTTATTTTTTTCATTACTTAGTTAATGTATAAAATAATATTTACGAATATTAATGTTTATCAGTTTTCATTGTCAATAACTTATAATATTCACCAGTGTGCATGGCAGATTCATATATCATAAATAAAATATACAAAGAATTGAACTTATGTTAAATACACTCATTTTTCATACAATCTTGTATCAGTTAATTAATCAATGATTAAATTGAAACGATTGAATGCCATTGTCATACATGCCATTAAAAAGTCCATGGTGCTTAAGTCAAGCGAATTCTCATGACATGTTATTATTGTTTTATACTAGATTCTTTGGTTTATATTATGAACAATGTATTTTATGTACCACACGTTTTGTACCAGACATTTACTACCTGTTTCTTAAATAATAATTTTGTTTGATACAGTTCACTTGTGTAATGTTAACCCTTTCCTAGGCTCTGTACAATTAGATACCACATTATTTTGAATTTTATTCCACAGCGTTAAATCGAAAATCAATAAAAAATAGACCATGGTTGGCCTGGCTAAGGATTAAAATTTGGCATGGTGTGTTGATATAGGTTATGGGCATGAAATGCATGTTGTTTTCCGGATTATTTATTGCACTTGTGAGAAAAGCGTTTGTGCCTGTGGATTAACATTTACGCTTCCTACTGACTTGAGAGTGTTTGCTATCGATTTAGGAAATGGTATTAACTATTTATAAGTCAGAATATTATTGATTTACCTACGTGTGTTTTTTTAGATTTAGACAATAAACCGATGCTAAATCGCGTTCAAAATCTTCTGTTTATTATTTGTGATAGCCCTTAATTAGGTAAATGGTTAAAATGGTATATTTTCGTTATTTGATACAATCGTAAAAGGTTTTTTAAAAATTTGTTTACTGTGGTAGAGGTACATTATTTGAGTTTAAAATTATAATGATTTTGAATTGTATTGTCAAACAGTTAAAAGTCAAATAATGTTGAGAGTTGTTTTACCAGCTAAATGTAAGGTGGTGGTTAAAAGGTGAACTAGTTTTATACCACAACTTGTAGAGGCTAAAAAGATGTGTTGATGCATGACTAAATAATAACTGACTAAGTGTGAAGCTATTGAAAAGTCAGTATCGTGGTGTTTGCACTTTAAAAATAATAGCCACGAACAAAAAAATTTTATTTCATCAGGGAAACAAAACTTCTTAAAGGTATATATTTTTATTGATTTCAGAAAGAAGAGCGATAAGCTACGAAAGGAATTGGAAGAAGCTGCGAGAGAAGGGGGAAGTCGAAGTAGTGGGGGTTCACCCGGTGGTTCAGCCGACGACAAGATTTTAGATTCATTACCTTACTATGCAACTACGTTACCCACTAAAGCAGCGTTAAGATTTGTGAGTATCCAATATTATACATGGATTAAATATAAAATCATGTCCAAACACAAAGTAGTTTCTGTAAACCATTAGGAGCTACCTTTACTTTCCTTTGTCTTTAGCATTAAACGGTTACCCATCCAGGTGTACCTAAAGTTTTTATCAATACCTACAAGATTATCAAGATATCAGGAGGTAACTTTTAATCGCTGTGGTAACAACACCTTCACCACCAATATCAGATGAATTTCAGAACTTTCGAATTAATTTAATTATGAACACACTGCTAATTATTGGTGCCCCAGCTATTTTCAAATGCGCTGGTAAGTTAAGTTAGATGAATTATAAAACGACCGTCCCTCCAAGGTGTACACCGCACCTGCGCCTTTAGTTGGTTTTATGCCTGATTGAGAAAACAATCAGTGTATTAAAATTCTCGAGATACCATTGATTAGGTCTTATTAAATACACGACCGAGATTTCATTCTCCTGCGTACAAGCAACAACTTGGGCACCTCCTTCTGCAGATGTGTACATAATGAATATTTGCGACTAATTATTTAGAAAATGTAGTTATACTTCGGAGGATAAGGGAGAAAATCTATTATAGCATTCATATTAACGTTCAAAATGAAGTATCGCCTATTTAAGGGAAAAAAGTGTACTTAAGTTTCTTAACAAATCAGTCAATCAGTGCAAAGTCATTTATATATTTTGATCATGTAATAAAAGTTAAATAAAATGTTCATTTATTATTCAAAAATAATTCATAAATTGTGCTGAGATTCCCCGGAGACTAATAAAATACTTGTGTTGGGTATCCCCAATGTGTGAGTCATCACTTGACCTTACCCGTCACATGCCAGTAATTAAAATGACACAACTTACTGACAAGGAACGGAGCTAAACGTTAATACCTACTTTTAAATGGTTTCTACTAAGGCCCCCTTCAACCCTCAGGAAACCTTCTACCTTCACGAATCCATTAAGCTACAATTGTGAATCAATTATTTGAGAATGTAAATGCGTACAAACAATAGATTTTCAGTAACTTGTGTCTTTCAATTATTGAAAGTGGTCTGCGGCCAGTGACATACAATCTTCCTTGGTAAGATCGTCGTTGTTATTCAATTTTTTAGTATTAAAGTAAGCGGTATACAAATTTGAACGCTTTTTTTCGGAATGACTATTCGCTGTTGGCCGTAGGTGTCCTTCACAGCTTCACCTGACATGTGGCTCTCAGCCCAATAAATATGAAGGGACATTAAAAAGATACTTTGTTTTAATTGTACTAATATGTATACTTTATTTAGGACGCCCATAATGGTGAAGTAAATGCAGTAAAATGGAGTCCGACCGACCGTATGGTGGCTACAGGTGGTGATGATAGGAAGGTTAAGTTATGGGATGTATCTAAATGTAAGTATGAGTTTTATTTATTTATTTGTATTGTACTGTATTTGAATGTAAAATAGGGCTAACGCTATCTTAGAACTTGCAGTGTATTAGGGAAATCGCAGTTCTCATATAATATTTTTAATATATATATTACAATAATGCGCGTCGGTGGCTCAATGGTGTGGACTGTGGCCTTCCGATCGGAAGGGCGCAGGTTCAAATTCCGCCGCGTACCAATGTGATTTTCGGAATAATGTACGTTATCAGACGCTTTTACGGTGAAGGAAAACATCGTGAGGTGACCTGCGCACGCCTGTGAAGAGGTTCAAAGGTTTAGCGTGAAGTCAGCCAATCCTTTCTGGGCCCACGTGGACAACTAAGGCCTATGCACGCTATAGGGTAGGCTCGTGCCCCTCGGTGGGGACGTTTAATGAGCTGATGATGATATATAACGCTGGATCTACAGATGGGACTTAAAAGTAAAAGTTTACCACGCAATCCCTCAACAAGCTCTGTTCCCTTTAGTGAATTTAGCAAGATTTAAGACGATACGTTTTAGACCTAATCGTTACCAAAGCTGGATATCTTGTGATCTTATTTCCCAAGTTCTCACTAATGGTTAGCCTTAACATTTTATTACCAAAGCACTATCAAAACCTTGATATGTTTCTACAAAAAAAAGCTATTCAAAGTGGTAATAGTTGATAAACTAATACTCTGACGATCATAGTGGTGTACTTCTTAAGGAAAAGTATAGAAATGGCGTTTTCACAAATCTAAAAACATCCCTATTTAAACGGAGGTAGTATGCGTGATTCTGGTCATACCTAGCCTTATTATTTAATCTTTTAACTGCCATGATATATCAGATTGCGCTGGTTACACGATTCAGTGGCAAACGAGCAAAGGCTAACCTGAAGCTTAATGACACCGCTTATGTTGTAAAGAAATGTGGTACCGATCCTTTAAATGATAATACTTATACGGTTTACTGTGTAGTATGGTGTAAATCGCCTGAAATGATAATATGTCATTTTTTATGCTAAATGGGGCAAGCGATATGATAATAATTATAGTAACTTACAAACTACCCCCTTATCGGATTTTTTTGGCCTAATAAAATTTTATTAGAACAGAAAAATCTGTGAAAAGTATTTATGCTAAAACTAGGGAGTCATCTACTGAAGAAAAGAGACATAAAGCAGAAGCTCATTCCTTTTTTTTTACAGTAGGTTTAGTGGAGAACAAAGGCACGCTGGTGGGGTCCAACAAGGGCATTATGTCGTTGGACTTCGATTCCTCAGGGGCGTACATCGTTGGTGCTTCTAACGACTTTGCCAGCCGCGTGTGGTCAGTGGGCGACCAAAGACAAAGGGTAAGTTGTTTTTATGAAGGACCTACTTGTGATAATAGTAAATGAATAAAAAGTAACGTGACTTGTCCTTTTAATGTGGTGTTATTTTGGGTATGTGGTGTTTTTTTCTGGTTCCCAATTTAATCTTACATTATCGTCGTGCATCTTGCCGGCTAGAAACGAGACGCTGATAAATCACAAGTATAGAAGCAGGGCGGGTAAGTACCACAATTCCTAATGATAACAGTTATAAAAGGAGGATTTTATTGAACAGTGGATGTCAATAGCGGTACGCAGACTATAATGTTCAACCAATAAATAATGGAAAGTACAGGGTTTCTCTTGGATACTTTCTCGCTCGTGTTGATCGCTAAAGCCTATGTCAATTCAAAGTAGGTACTTTGATGCGGAAATCATAGTCTATTTAAAATTTTGATTATTTGCCTCCAACTGCATCGGGCCGAATGAGTTTATTATTGAGATCGGAATACAAAACTAAACACTTATCTTCAAATATGTCTTTTGATTTTAACGATATCTAGTCAGTAGTTTTTCATACGTAAGCGGTGAACAACTTTTTTCTAATAATAAATCAGTAGTAGCTGTGTTAGTAAATAATAATTATTTTTATAGTATTTTACATAAAGTTAAGAATTAAATGTAATATACATAATAACTGGAGAGGCCTATTATTCCACAGAAAGATTGTACAGCTCAGTACCTCAGGGATGTAGACCATTTGGATAGTATATATTAAATTGTCTTTAATTTTAGGAGCAATATTAAAAACAACATATTTCACTATTATTCATAAAAGCTTTGACTATACTTTTTTATGCTTTATACAGGATATAGAGTATTCTTATTTTTTCCCTTTTATTTGGTTTTAATAGGTGGTAAATACATTTTACATACATTTGGGCTAATGTTATGATACTCGTAGTATGGGTTTGAATGTATGATACATCAGCATATCTTCTTTTTCATAAGCTGTCGTATGTCTCACGGGGGTAAAAATATTAAAAATTGCTATAGCCAGGAAAACATGATTATCCGCGAATGTTATTTACGAATGTCATATGATATCAGTATAGAACTGTTTGCAGATTCAATTCGTGAAGTCAGCCGGTGGTTCTTACGATGAATGATGTTAATATTTAAGCTTTTATAGTTGTTATGCCGATGTGCATTAAATGTCATGCATTATTACGTTTGTATTTTTTTTCACAAACAATTTCAAATAACTTCACTTGAGCTCCATTTTAGGAGAAAGGTGAGATCCATTTAGTTTTGATGGGATTGTAAAAAAATTAATGTTTTTAGATCAGTTACTTGCTTCAGTTTTGTATTACATGTCTCTCTATGGTATTTTATAACCTATTATATACATTTATAACGTATTTGTTTTGATCGCATATATACACAACACACAGTTTGTAGTACCGACCCCTCTTCTGTCTGGAGAAGAGCGTTAACAGCTGTGACACAGTCCTATGACGAATGCAGTTGTTTCACCATTTAATGTGGTGCTTTAAAAAATTTTATGTATTCAAGGTTTGAAGCCATTAATAATTTATCTATCAATTCTACAAAACATTTTCGTCAACTATTACAAAATATATTTATCAGCAAAAATACAATGCATTATTTATTGTAAAACATAAATCTTAAAATGGAATTGTGCTTCCAATATTTTTATTTCCACACGAACATAAATTGTAGTGTTTCTATTCAAACCGTCAAAACAAATAAGAATAACTTTTGTATTGAAAGGCCATAAAGCTTGGTGGCGACGAGCGTGAGAATCCTTCGTCGGCTTTGGCAATATAAAGCTGGGCACAAGATACGATACATAATTGGATAAACGAACAGGCACAATAATAGTGTCCGTCAGGTAGGACGTTATCATCGGCCGGGAGGCGGGGTCACGAACACGATCCACTATTAGCGGATAGTTAGCGCGGTCGGCGCGTCGTGATCGCGCACTGATCACTTCCGACGCGCCGGGGATGTTTCATCTAGTTCCACTGTGCGAATATCCCTATTCGTGACTAACTAGACGAAAAAACACTTAGCATGTTGCCCGTATTAAAAATAGAGCTTAGTTTTAGTTTAGGGTTGTCGGGTAAAGCGGACGTTAGTTCTGTCCAGCAAGGCGAAGATGTTTATAAATGTGCCTTCCTTATTCTTTAACCCTTTCAGTTATAAAGAAATTTCCTCATTTAAAAAAAAATAAGCGTTTCTTTGATAATTCCATTTCATTTTAAACTTCATATCTTATTATAGAATAGGACGAAGTTAGTTTTTTTTACAAAATTACGTTTGATATCGTTGCTTACTGCAAACATGATTTTTATCACATTTTTTGGTATTACATACTTAAGTTATATATTATTAAACCATTGTCTGCATGATCGAACTTAACTATTTCATTTACACATCGTCAAGGCTCCGGGTCTATGTAAACAATCCTTTGCTCATTCTTTTGCTTTTGACGGCAGGCGGGCGAGGTCCCGATTCATTGGTTCGTTCTGCTCGGAGATTTAATTCGATCCTACTATAAAACTTCAAACAAAGGACCAAACCAAAGGCTTTGAACCTTTTATATTTAGATATTGTGCATTAATTGGCATGTTATATTAGGTACCTTCCAAGAGACAATTGTTTGGAGCGATTCAATTAAGATGTTTTAAGACTTCATTAAAATAACTGAACGGCCCATTGTTTTAATTACCTACTAGCTTTTGCGTGCGACTTGGACCGCGTGAAATAGTTACTTTGGCCTAACGCTCTCTTTCACCCGCTACTTCGTTTATATAGGTGAGTTAAAACTGCGATATCTCATAAGATATTTATTTAAATTGAATGATGTAAAGGGCAATTTTGTTTAAAATGAAATACTTGTGATAAATAAAGTATTTATTTGGATAAGGATTAATATCATATTTATGAAAACACCTTTGCAAATAATGCATTATTTTAGAAAAAAAAGTTTTAGCAGAATAGACGTTATAGCGAGCTAACCTTAAAAGATAGACATATGCTGTCGCGATTTTTTAATATTTTTTGTTAAAAAAGTTTTTTTAACAAAAAATATGTTATAGGGCGCTAACCTTAAAAGATAGACATATGCTGTCGCAGACTTTTTTGTAGACCTTTAAATGGGTAACAATACTCTCATACATGACTTTTGCGAAACTTTAACCGTTTACGCAGCGTACGCAGCGGAATCACCAAGTAAGAAAATTTCTTCCCGGATTTTGAAACAATTTTCATTGCTGCTTTGCTTGTAGCGTGATGATATATAACCTATAGCCTTCCTGGATAAATGAGCTATCTAACACTGAAAGATTTTTTCAAATCGAACCAGTCGTTCCTGAGATTAGCGCGTTCAAACAAACAAACAAACTTTTCAGCTTTATAATATTAGTAAAGATATCTTACTCGTAGTATCTCAAGCTGTCGATTTCCATATATAATCGTTAAAGCATCATTAATTTTTTAAAACATGGTCTCGTAAAAGTTATTACTATTTGCTTTTTTATACGTTTATCTACTAAATTAGCAAAAGAAAAATATCTAATTATCTTAGGCCCGTATTCTAGAACGAGACTCAACGTTGATCTTTACCTAAATTGAGTTAGAGTTAGTTTAAATTTGTATTTGATGTTGTTTTTGGTGAAGTAGTTAAAACATTAAGATAGGAAGATAAGAAGTCTCACTGATATTGAGACTGCAAGACTTGTGTATTTAGCTATTTTCACAGCGTGATGTCTTATGGTCTACTTTTGTGGGGGTCTGCTGCTGATCTACAAACAATTTTTGTATTGCAGAAAAGATCCATCCGTGCCATATACGGCCTTAAATCGCGTGACTCACTAAGGGAATTATTTAAACAAATAAATATTTAACATTACCGTCTCAGTACATTCTAGACTGCGTCATCTATGTACACAAAAATTTACATGTATTTCAAAAAGTCAGATAATCATAGTTTGAACACTAGGAACAAACACAAACTTGCCGTTCCAAATCTTAGATTGCATAAGTTGGGAACTCATTTGTGGATTAAGCATTAAAATATTTAATAAGCTACCACAAAATGTAATTGATTTACCCCTGCATAAGTTTAAGTCTCATGTAAAGTCTATTTTAATAAAAAAGCTTACTATAGTGTTGAAGATTATATAAATGATAAAAACTCACTGTTGATTTCCACGCCTGCACGTTACTTTTGTGTTTTTTTTTTGTTGTCATCTTTTAAATTTATATAATACTTAACTGCTTAATAGTACTTTTGTAGATTATTATATTTTTACCAATACATAATACGATAAAAATTGAAAATATAATTTGCTTTATATAATTATTTTGATTACAAATGAATCTGTATTCAACACAATTTTTTTTGAAAAGAGTAACTACTGAGTTTCTTGCTGGTTTCTTCTCAGTGGAAAACTACCTCCCGAACCAGTGGTAGCTTCATTTGACATTCATAAGTGTTCTTTAAGGACCTAAACTGAATAACACTTTTCATTTTCATTTTCATTTTTAATAACTCATTATATCCTTAATACCTGCAATTTGTTAGTAATTTTATTACCACACCACTAGAGCCGATGATTATTTGCATATATTGGTACTAGATTTTACCAGCAAACTTGTTGGAATATTAAGCTGGAATGGATTCAATTTCCGTATTCGTACTGGTGCGTATAGCTCAATATAACCAAGTAACATTCCGTTTACAAGCACATAATATCCTTTTCTATCAGATCAAAATAATGCAATAGCCGTACTAAATTCAATCACAAGGACTAATACTATGATATTCGTGACAGGAAATTATGTATTTTGCTGTGTCGCCAGTTGGATAAGTATAACGAATGTCATCTGAACCACCCACCCGGAGTGGTTTCCAATACTCAAGTCATCACGAGGCTTGTGTAAACATGCAATCAGGACCTCAACTTCAACAAATTGGAGGGCACGCCCACTGCTTTGGCAATAATCATTTAATACGGTTCCTGGAAGAGGCTATCGCACGTCACTTGCAATGAACACGGTGTGTGATTTTCCTGCTATTACTTAGACACTGATACTTTGATGGGAGCGTTTAACATACTCGTATTTTTAAGTGTTTAGCGAGTTATGTTTGACGTTAAACTAAAACTGAAACATCGAAAAGGTATTTAGTTATTAATCTGTAGGTTACAAGAACACAATGCATGGAGCGTAAAATTGTACGCAACACAAATGCTCTCTAAAGTGAGTCTTAGTAGGTGCGAATATCAAGAAGACAGAAATGGGTCGACAAGATGGATTGTGTCCTATCCAGCCGCGGTGCTTTGGCGGTGTTTAGTTTCTCTGTTTATTTTCGCAGTAGAGTGAGCTGCGTGATCGCGGTCGCGAAGGACTAACTTGATGCAAATAGGTACACAAATTGCGCCACGAATCAGTAACCGGCGCCGAGGGATCGCAATATAATAGGCCGAAATCGATTGCGCTTCGTGAACATACCAGATAAGCACTTATCTCCTGACAGATTTACGGTCTGCTAACAGAATCACCCTGTACGGCGTAACTGACAATTTCTAGTTTACGACCCACCATTTTTAAATGTGCGTTTTGCCACAAATAGACCTTATCGGGTGTGGAGTGGCAGTAATCTGCCGACTATTTATTGCAGTCATGGGCTGCGTACATTGTGTTGCTGTGTTAAGCTCCGCTTTTATTAATAAAATGGCAGTACCCATCGCTCATGACATGACCGGTCAACAATTATTATAACTGATATTCGTACGTGCCATTACTTAACCGCTTGGAGCGGGACGATTTATCAATTTGCCTTAAAATATATGTCCGGTTAATTATAGTGACTTACAACAACAATATAAAGTATACACAAATAATTATTTTATTTATCATAAAACATGAACATAACTACATACCGAAATCGTATTGGGCACGAATGCTGGAATTTGCAAATAAGTTGATTATGTTAATTTAAAATACCTGTATATATAGGTAGAACAGTATTTCTATTATCACGTGTATAACTTCATTGTCTTTATTTATTTGGTGGTCAACAAATTAATAACACTATCTGTAGGAGGAATCTTGTGGGTACCTATCATTATGTACATATATTTTTTGCGTGAAGGAAGTTTTAATTTTTCACACAATACATTCAGGATTTTATTAACCATGACGAACAGTTTAAATGGAATTAACATTTTTACACACACGCATTTTCATGCGTGTGTGTTTTGTGCATTGTTTTGATTTAATGAAATTATCACAAACTTGCCTTTTCATGACAAAAATATGCTTGCTATGAATAATGTGTGGTGGTTATTATATATTAGTTAACAAGAAAAAGTTAACTTTCTCACTCAGCATAGAAACAATCCGCTTTACTTGTATTTGCTTTTGAAAAGAACTTATTAAATATTAGGAAGACGAAATGCATTGTTAATTTACTTTCCTTTTCCCAGCGAAAGTGCGTCCTAGATCGCATTCAAAAGGTTTGTTCAGCGCACATTTACCGCGACAATAGTCCTCTGTTCAAGCCAAATCCATTAATGACTTCAACACCGTTCCTATACTAATAATCTTGTTAAGAGATTGTGATTATTGTAACAAAAGAGATGTCTACTTGTGTTGCAAAAATAAATGTTTGTTCATTGAACATAATTTATTTGGCCTATGTATGCTGTTAACTTTCATTCCATAGGAAAAAGGAGGCAACCGTGAGGGAGGCAGGATTTACCGTCCCATTGAAATTTTATGAGTCTTTTACGCAAACATAAACACATTTACTTTTCGCCTTCGCGTTTGTTATTAAGTATAAAAAACCAAAATCAAACAATTTTTCAATCGAAAAAGACAAATTTATCGTGAATTTATGCTTAATTATATATGACTTACATTAAGTTTGTTTTATGTTTCACTGTGATACGTTTCATGAAATATTGATATACCTATACCTACAACTTGATAAATTAAATTAAATAATATATATAATTTTAAACAAATATTGTTTTTACATGGACCCAAGTGCTTTGCCTTTGTACTAAGTATTTCGTAGTTTTAGGGTTACGTAAAAAGAGGGCAAAAATCAGAACCTTTATAGATTCGTCATGTCATGTCTGTCGGTCCGTCCGTATGTCATAACCTTTTTCTTGGAAACTATTAGCACTACACTGTTCAAACAATGTAAGTACATATATTTATTCTGTGAACCACTATATTGAAGGTTTCAACATCTTACTCTCTTCCTGGTTTCGTCCTCGTCCGTAACGATCGTGGTAGTTCAACTACGCATGGAGGGGTAGCCATTTATATCCGTGAAATATATACCCTTCATTATAATTCACAAGTCCCCTCAGCCGCCCTGATGGTACGGCTGAGCATTCTTTTCTTGAACTTTCTTTTTCCTCTAAAATTCTTCTTGGCGTGTATTATAGTCCTTCAAGTTATTGACTATTTTAACTCTTTTGAGTTAATTGCTTGAAGAATTACTCTCCTATAACCATTCTATAATCCTAGTGATTTTAACTACTGCCTGTAAAAAATGATTATGTACCAAAAAGCTTCTTTCATTAGTTCATTCCTGTAATATGTATATTCCCCCTCTAGATACAACTCATCATTTTCCAAATTGTTTACCATCTCTTCTTGATCTAATATTAGTTTCTTCTCGCGAGCAGTAGTTAAACATGGTCAACTTGAAGCGGTCCAATTCTCCTACCACGATTTAGTGTACCTATCGTATCGCATCCGACCTCCAAAAATCAAACCTAGGACGCTGCTCCTCCGTAATTTCTCTGCATGAATGTGGACAAACTACGTGAGGATGCAGGTAAAGTTGATTGGTCGGCAATCGAGAAACTTGAGTCAGTTGATGATCAAGTCACTTTACTTATATCCAACATTACTGAACTTTATGATTGTCACGCTCCGGTACGTCCTGTGCGCCGTTAAGCACCTTCCAGCTCCCTGGCTGAACGATGAAATACGCGATTACATGACGAAAAGATACTGCAAAAGCCAGGTACAAAAACGATCCATCAGATAAAAAATAGAGACAAATTTCGGAAAATTAGGAAATCGCTTGCAATACAAAGATACGGGACACACAGCGACGCCATATTCATAGATCTGTTGAGAATGGAGATCCAGCTAAAGTCTGCGTCCTTCTTCAACAAACTTGGTGTTGGCAAATGGCCGTACTCATATTTCAGCTAGTAATATTGATATTAATCCCTTAACAATCACTTTTCTTCTTCTCTGCTAAAATAGACAGCTCACTAAACTAAATACTTTAGATCATCTTTATTCAATGCCAACTCCAACTTTTCCAGCTTTATCTTTCGCACAATCACCGCTTGCGATGTTATGAAGAGCGTGCAAGCATTTCCTCGAATGCTGTTGGAAATGACTGCGTTAGTCGTGCAATGATTACTCCTCTTCTTTGATATCCTTTCTCCGGTCATTGCCAAAATTCTTAATAGATATAGGATAGATAGATAGAGGATAAGTCCTCCGGTGTGTTTCCTACCGTATGGAAGGAAGCTCAAATTATCCCATACCTAAAAAACCTAATCCTAAATCTCCTTCTGACTACCGACCCATCTCTATTCTACCCTTTCTCTCCAAAGTCTCGAAAGGTTGATTCATCAACAGCTTACATCTTTCCTATCCACGAACAACCTTTTTGAACTCCTTCCAATCTGGCTCCGTCCGGTCATAGCACGACTACCGCGTTGGCACACGTTTCGGATGACATTCGACTGGGGATGGAGAATCAGAAGTTAACAGTGCTGACGTTGCTTGATTTTAGTAATGCGTTTAATACAGTCGATTTTGATATTCTGCTCTCCATCTTGCGCTCTCATAACATATCTCCAACGGTGGTTGAATGGTTTCATAGTTACCTGTATGGGCGCATATTAGTATATGTACTATTTTGTTATTATTTTGTAGTTATTTAGAATAACGATTTTACTTGTTTTGCACTAGCCCGCTGACCGTTACGCATTGTTCTTTCATCCAAAGGTTGCCTGGAAGAAATTGCTACTTAACAATAAGGCCGCCCATGTTGTACTTGTTTTTTTCTGTTATCTGTGTTGTATGTTTTTTTTTTACGTGCAATAAAGTATTTTTTATCTTTATCTTTTATCTTTAAGGTTTAACAGGAAACTTGAAGAAATATATTTTGGGGTTCAACATATCATCATCATCATCATCAGCTCATTAAACGTCCCCACCGAGGGGCACGAGCCTACCCGTATAGGGTGATTAGGCCTTAGTCGTCCACGCCGGGCCCAGTGGCGAATTGGACGACTTCACAACAACACTTCGAATCTCTTCGCAGGCGTGCATGAAGGTTTCCTCACGATGTTTTCCTTCACCGTAAGAGCGTCGGATAACATACATATATTTTCGAAAAATACATTAGTACGTGTCGGGATTTGAACCTCATCCCTCCCGGTAGGAAGGCTACAGTCCACACCACTGAGCCACCGACGCTCTACAACAACATATCATACAACATATATTGAACTGAAAATAATAAAAAAAATTCTTTATCGAACGCACACTTGTGGGGTATCAATATGTAGGTCTTGTTTTCAAGATATTGAGGTTTCTATTTTAAAATTTTTTTAATGCGTTGTTGTTTTAACCTAAAAATAAGATGGTTTTATTTCAAATAACAATAGCTTAAGGTTGTCCTTATTATATAAGCTATCTGCCAAGAAAAGTCCTGTCCATATCTGTCTTGCCATTTCAGAGATTGCCCGGAACAAACAATCAGACGAAATGTAAAGAAAATGTCATTTTGGTATTTATACCGTATATTTATTTATTCATATGCATGTAGTAAAAAATGGGTATTCCAATATGACAAACAAACATTAAATTTTTATTTATATGTAAAAGGAATTATGTAGAATTTGTTGAAGTTAGGGTTGTTAGTGTAAGGCCCGTGTAGATTCAGAAGCTTCGTTCTACATGAGATCTAATATCATTTTCACAGGGAAATCCTCATGTAGTCGTCCTTGCAACACTTTGCATGGAATATTTTTGATGGAACCCGTGTTTTCGTGAAAATGTCAAACTGAATAAATATTTTGAATTGTCATTTGTTTAGGTATAAAATATGAGTTCGTAAAATACATCAAACTAAGAGTATTTTTATATCCTTACTTTAGATGCATCCAATCTTGATACAATTAAACAAATTATTTCGGATACATGAGGCTAATACAAATATCTATGGTTTTCGTTGATGTTGCTTTTGCGTATCTGTTACCTGCCTACTGTTATGTAATGGTATATACAAAATGTTAATGTTAAAAAGCTACTAAGTAAGTATCAATGTGGTTAGCTACATTGAAATGCCTTTATTGTTCATTTAGTGGTCATTGAGCTTTGGAGTGCCCACCGTGACTCATTTATTGTAATACTTAATCAGATTACATATTTCATGAGAACCGAGCCGGTTGAACAATATTTCATTTGTGTCGCGATGCCAAACGCGCGATTGCATCTACAAATACCTGTTCAATAAGTACGATCGGAATCGCTATCATAAAGGGGAATTAATACAATTGAAGAGAGATCTTCCTCGTGTTGGCGACCACTCGCAGGATAATCTTAGCGTTCTTGTATCCATTCGGTAACATGCAACACAACTATTCACCAACGTCTGTCAATCTACTTATACGCATTGAGTTTTATTTTTATAGTCGCATTGATTCGCATACGCTATGATGTAAACCTCGGTGGTCGCTGTCATTCCTGTTGTTCCGTATTTCATGAATATTTTATATTCTTGTAAACGACTTTATCTTTGGCTACAATGTTGCATTCAATAGCTAGATTTTATGACATGAAATACGTTTGGCGCCAAATACAATACGGCGGCTAAAGAGCATACATACATTTGTTTTATACGTATTTCAATAGTGTTTTGTTGTTGGATTAGATCAATATATATTTTATTGACACTACATATTATAATTTTATATTTTAATTTAAATGAAAATATTGGAATTTGTCGTGCTAGAACTTGCGCAGTGCATATTGTTGGAAGTGGCTTTATACCATTCCTTCTAATATGGCCTTCATAGCTTCACTGGGCAAGTGGCGAATGCAGATAGCTCCTCAGTTTAAAACTCCTTTCAGTTGTTTGCATTGATTTCAGATTTTTTAGACTTCTGCTATTAATTGTTTTATAAGGTATTTAGCTTTCACTATCCCTTTCTGAGCAGGTTTTTTGGCGTCTTCCAGAAATTCCTAGAGGACTTAAAAATGTTAAATGGATTATAGTAAATACTAGCTCTTAAATACGAGTAGGTATAATTATAAGCGATTAAGGGTTTATGCAAACAGTTTAGCCTTTTTTCTAAGTCCGAACCTAACTTAACATGAACAAAACAATTATAGACTTCAAATATAAATAAATACATCAGTTTGAAATAAGAAGGAACTGCAGCACGATACACCTAACTCCTATATAAAATGTGCTTAGTTGCGGGAAGTCCACCCACGTCTATTGTCAGCGACCTTCAGCGGGTCATCGCTCCACTAGATTGTCTACCCGATTCGTCCAGCCGTCAGTGTTCTTTCAGCGTTTGCGATGAATCTTTTTAGGAAGCGGGGTACCTGCAGGTGTTTTACTAATGGGGACGCCTTGGCACGTGTCTCGCTCGCGTCGCGTGCCGACGTCGGCGCGCGGCTCGATTTAATCTAAGGCACGAACGTTTGTCTGAGGTGTGCCCTTTCACACGTGATGGTCTCTACAAGTTGATCGCATCTTATTGATGTGTGCCGTTCGTGGCCGGTCAAATCTGACCGCCCGACCCCGTCTTAACGGCCCATTGTCATGCACGGTATTTTGTGGCACTTTCGCTCGTCTTATTGCATTTGTAGATCGCCGTATTGCATAAAGATGTGAAAATGTTTATGTGCAACATTAAGAACTTATATTTGACACATGTTGTTGTGAGGTGCATGTTCCCAGAATAGTCTTTCTTAGATCAGTCCTCATGTACACACCGAAAATATTTTGGGCTAGTCAAATTAGTTCGAATTTGTGAGATAAATGAAATCAAGTATAATAATACTTATATCGTTCACTGCTAAATAGTCCTACTTTACTTGTCAACCATCCAGGTTTAAGGAGTGTGAATCCCTATTGTCGTTCATTCAAATAAATGTTCAAAATGTATTTCGTGAGCCTCACTTAACTCCATCCTGATTTTTTTTTAACAAATACAAGCAAAGTTTTATGTAATGAATTATGGTTCTCGATTTTCTACCAGCATACCTACTAAATATTTTTGAATGGCATTGCTTAGTTAGTTAGTAATTTCTTTAATTACACACCTGCCTATATTTTTAATTGTTTTTTATTATATTTTTGTATATTTTTTGACGTTCATAAGTGCTTTTTGTAAGCCTAATTTGAATAAAGAATTTTGATTTTGATTTTGATTTGAGAATAACTTATTTTCAATAGTTCTCGTAATAGGAAATAAATAAATCGTTTTTTATCATTTGATATTTACAGCTAAATTTGACAAATACGCTTTTTCCCTCCTTTACTCTATTCTTTCCCACCCTAACAAAACCCTCCTTATCTTAAAGATCGCTTTATTTTTCACTCTGCAACCTTGGCCCGCAATTTACGTACCAGCTCTAAATTGACGCTTAACCTGCCGTCTCACAAGACTGAGTTCTATGCAAGGTCTTTCACAGTGCGAGCGATCAAGCTGTGGAATTCCTTGCCTAAGGACATTCGTTGTGCACCGTCTCTTGAGTCTTTTAAGAGCCGAATTAAAAAACATTTCTTGGAACCAATCATCTCTGTGTGATATTTACTTTCTTTCACTTCTATTCCTGTGCTGTAGGTACTATATCTGTCATTCCTTCTATATTATTCTGGTTGTAGTTTACTTTGTCCTATCTTCCATTAGTTAGTTTATGTACTTATTATATATTATTTATAGCTTATTCTATAGTTATGTATGTAGTTGCGTGTACTTATTATATGTACTTTTATGGCATAATTATGTAGTTATTTAAAATACCGTTTTTACTCGTTTTGCGCTAGCCCGCTTACCATTACGCATTGTTCTTTCATCCAAAGGTTGCCTGGAAGAAATTGCTACCTAAGCAATAAGGCCGCCCATGTTGTAATTGTTTTTTTTTTCTGTTATCTGTTGTTTTGTATCATTTTTTACGTGCTATAAAGTATTTTTTATCTTTATCTTAATATGTTTTATTTTAGTGTGAATCGTTTATATTAAATTATGTCTTAAAACTAGCTATACTCCGCGGTTTCATCCCCGTTTATTAAATACTAAGCTATTATGGATTATTTTAGGAGAAAAATGTTAAAGTATGTTAAAATTTAAAGCAGTGCTGTCGCATTCAATGACAATTTAGAATAATAATAGTTTCTCTTATTACGTCATTTTTCGTGATTGGTCCACTCATATCAATCATAACGGAATATTATATTAGCCTATAGATATCCTTTATAAATGGACCAATAACATAAAAATCATTAAACATTGTGAAACATTTGTAAATGACATAACAACGTTCAACTAATTATATAAACTCCTCTACTTTAATATTAGTTAAGATAGTAATAATCATAATAAAGTGCTCAAATAGTCAACGAAAAGCTTAAATATGAATCTTCATTTTAATTGGCCATTGTTGTGTCGCAGTAGGTTATACTCTTACATATAGAACCGTCTAGGTTCTTAGTGAAAGGGGTAAAATAAAAATGCTTGTATTTATTTTCTGTAAATTTATTTTAGGTGAAATTGGACGGATGAAACAGACATAAAATGATTACAGCATTTTAATTTATAACATCTCGTTTTTAAGGCACTAGTATCGTAATAAAATACTTTTAGTTTACATTGTAGACGATAGCACATATTTAAGTAAGCTACGTGTATTTGTTTGGGTATTCATTTATATTAGGAATTTATTAAATACGTATAATTCAATCCTCGAACATAAATTACATAAAAAAGAAACTAAACTAAATTAAATAAATTACGATGTCGGGACGGCCGTCAATCCATCGTCTCTTGACTTAGGTCGCACGTTCGGTTATCTACTTAAAAGGTACTGAAATGTTACTTTTACTTATCACTATAATTAGAAATCAGGCTTATGCTACTTTAAAAAAAATATGGTACAATACGTAATCGGACCTCCAAGCGGACGTCCGACCGTAAAGTGAACGAATGAGCGACGTGATCTTGATAACGACTCACGGCCACGGTCCCGCCGCCGACGCCGGAGATGGGGACAAGCGAGCGTTCTTACACACTTCACACAACATACACTCAGCGCACCGCACCGACTTGCATCCGTCCGCAGTCGCGCACGCTCCTCTGGTCGTCCCCGCCTCCGCGCCGCGCCCTTCCGCACCGCGCCCGTACGTAGCGCATCGTGCGGAAGGCCCGGACAATACCATTAAATAACCGCTATCGTTGCCCTACGCTTCGTTAAGGGTGGACGTGTCTCTCCAGTGAAACGTCGGCCTCACGAGCCGGGACTCGACGGGGGTTTTTAAACTAACGAAATATACTATTATTGCGGACGCTCATCACGTTGACATGCCTACGCGAACTCAGAAGTGCCTCTGGTGCGCACGGGAGAAACTGGCATCGTAAACTTTGCAGAGAGTTGAGGGGGCGGTTGGCCCTGGCAGGAGCTCGGCCGCCTTGGCCGCCGCACGTCGTCGCTGCCAACTGCATGTCCACGCTGCTAGAACGACTAGTTGAGCAGCTAAGAAAGCAGCTGCTGCAAGCATGGCTCCCGCCGCGTTAACACAGGTGCCTTCGGTCTCTCTGATGAAGACTGAGTCCTCGGTTACGTTCTTTGCTCGTTGCTTGTCAAAGCCAAACTTGTCGGTAATCTGAATGGTCTGGACAAGAAGCATGTTTTCAGTGGGCGCCGCAGATGTAGAACGCCGCTTTCTGCGTCCATAAGATGAAATAGTGCGGAGTTCATTTGGTCCACCGTCGCACTGCACTGGCTCGCATGTTGGCATACAGGGGGTGACTAAAGCACGGAATTGCACAACTTCCGATGACGGGAACTTGAATGCGTCGAAATGTGACAGCAGTATCTGAAATGAAACATTATATATTTACTTCCGTCCTGAACTTCATAAAAAGTGCCCAACTTTTAGATGAACTCTAAGAGAGGAGCGAGTCACAAAAGATCTTCTAGGTCGAAGTGACTACAGGTCTGTATAAGCCTGAATAGCCCTCAAAACCCAAATAATCATAATATATATTTACTTATTAAAGTCAACATTATCATTAACCGTCTTTGCTTTGTAATGAGCTTAAAACTGTAAATAAATCAAGGTTTTGTCAAAAGATTGGTTTGCTCGTGTATCTTGGGTCATGTCCAACTAGGTCACTATTTTGGCATAACTAACTCTACAATTGCATATATAATTTATTCTTACCTTTCCGCTGGTGGTTGATTTGAACAGAGGTCCCATAATGAAGTGATCCGTAGGACAACCTTGACTATCAATGAGTGTGATTTCGCTGGAGTCTACGCCATCCATAGCAACAAGTTCTCGGACAAAAATTTCGAAAGGTGAGTTCGGGTCCAAAATCTCGAAACGGAGGGCCTGAAAAGTTTTTGTATAATAAGATAAATAAAATGCAGCTTAAGTAATACTATCGATGACGACAATAAAAAAATATTTACCAAGGGATCGCCAACTTCAGCGGAAGCAATAGTGTCGTCTCCGCTTCTATCGGTAATTCTCATTGCAACGTTAGGAGAGTCAACAATGACCTCCTCTGATAGACCGGTCTTGACGTCTCCCTGAATGCCCAGATCGACTTCATTGGCAACTGTCTTATTGGTTAGGTCGTATTGGCAAGCAACAGCTAATCCCAGATCAGAAGATGTAACAATAGTGTCATGGTGCTGGATCACAACGTCATTTAAATATCTGAAAAAGAAAACAATTGGTATCAAACTATATTCTTCAGATATGAGCAAAGCAAGGATAAGAATCCATTTTCTTCTGTTGAGAAACATTACCTGCCAAGTCCGTTTTGCTTAACATTGCATTCAATGTTAGAGTATTCCATAGTCAACTCAAACTCTAGACTCTGTTCAACGTCAACAGCGCACGAGTTGGGACTTCCTTTAGCGTAAATTTTGCCATCGAACAGTTTCGAAGTTTGAATGCGGGCGACCATATCGCCGGCGCGGCAGTCGATGGAAACATTGTAGCATGAAGACAGTTCGTATGTTGCCGCTTCGGGTACTTCCAGATACGGGTCCTGTGCATCAAGGTTTTAATTATGTAGCTTTCTCTCTCTTAATTGAATTTCATTTATTGTATACAAAATGTATAATTTACCTGGATGTCAGCAAGCGTAGCTCGTGAGTGATGGGAAAGACGGCAGACGTGATCACCAGTGTCTCCGTGGTCGTACGAATGGCAACGGAATGGCGAGTTCAAGCAAAGCTCGCGGCACTCTTCGACAGTCTGCACATCTTGGTATACTGAATCAACTGTCTTAAGAATGCGGCCACTCATTTTCTTAAACTCGCACAGTTTAGTGGGTTCTTCGACGCAGTTGTTCTCCAAGTAGTCAGTATCTATGAAAAAGAGAAATTGTTGGTTTGGTATTCATTAAGGTAGTCTTAAAACTTTTTGGTTTTGTGTTGCTTTTCTTCATTCATAAATTGTTTTTGTTGAATAAGATTTCATAAATTTACCTTCATTGGGTTGGAAAGCGCTAGTTCCCGCTAGTGTTATTCGGTCCATGTTCGACAACACACATTCTCCAGTCTTGTTATTGTAGTTCGCCGATCTGCAACAAGGTTACATGCGTTTATACAGCGTCATCTTATTCGATGTAATTTTTTTACTGTGTGAACTTTCCCAGAGAATTATCTGCGCCGTGATGTATTTTTTAATAATTAGAATATTTAATTCAATTGGCCAAGTGGTTTACTTTAGAATCTAAACCTTTTTTTAAAGCTAATTGAAAGATGTACACTGTTGACTTATCTCTACTAATATTATAAAGCTGAAGTGTTTGTTTGATTATTTGTTTGTTTGAACGCACTAATCTCAGGAACTACTGGTCATTTATGAGAGTATTGTTCCCCTTTTAAGATCTTCAGAAAATTCGCGACAGCATATGTCTATATTTTAAGGTTAGCTCGCTATAACCTCTATTCTGCTAAAAGTTTTTTTTAGTTCTAAAACGACAACGCGCGCAACAGCTAGTTAACAGATAAAACAACGTAAGCTATTGGAGCCTTTGGTGGCTCGTTGGTGTGAACTGTTGCCTTCCAATCTGGAGGTTGCAGGTTCGACTCCAATGTATTTTCGAAATAATATGTACGTACGTTTTCCGACACTCTAACGTTGAATGAAACAGCGTGAAGTCAGCCAATCCGCACTGGGTGACCTCTTCTAAGATGTGGGAACACACTAAAAGGGGTTAGCTCGGGAATTCATTTGTTTACAATGCTAAAAGATTTTGAGTCGTTTGAAAATTAATGTGTGTTGAAAGTTTAGCGCGTCCAAAGTATGGTATGTTGTACGCTGACATTGAATGCCATTATTTTATGTAATCTTCGCGTTGCTGAATAGCGGCACTGGAGCTATTACAAGAAAACATTAATTTAAGTAGCTCTTAACTTTATGATCTCGAGTGTCCGCTAGTGGTAGCCGTTGTATTCATTAAGCACCGCGACTTGCTTGAGCGAATGCGTCGTCTTCATCGTGTAGTAATGACAAGCAACTTCCGGCAATCAGTTTTGCCATATCTTCTTATACGCGATTGTTATTTATAAAATGTAACAAACTGTACATAATCTCGTAGAACGCGAGTCTCAATTCACAATCGTCTGGCTGTTATACTTATCTGTTACCTCAGTTTGTATTGAGATGCACTTAACTATACCTAACTCAGCACCGGCTAGTCTGCCACAACTTATGGGAACTGGTTTATTTTAAACGTACTTTGGGTGGGTTTTTTCCTACGATTCGAAAAGAGTGATTACTACAAAATAATTTCTAGTTACTTTTACTTTAAGATAATTATTAAATAAAATGCCTAAAAGGCTTACTGTTTATATGCAAGAGCGACTGGATCTAACATTGTGTATCTTTTTAGCGTCGTGTAACGGTTCCACGGTATTTTATGTCCAGTCGTGCATTCGCCAGGTTCCGAAGGTTTTCGTTGCCAATAAAAGTTAAATATTTTCGAAGGGGCTCGTAGCGAACAATATGTGTTATATCGGTTATTGTATCGTGAAAGTAGGAAGCGATAGGGCAGACCGCTCCCACACCGCGCACCTTCCGCCACGTCCCGCTGAATATTTGCCAAATGTCGTGACTGTCGACGATCGCGATGGTCGCCGCCTGGGGTGCGCCCGGCCTCTCCTGCCGCCCGCTACTCTCAATGGAGATACGACGATTTGTACCCAACGGTACACGTGTCGAACTAGTCTCGACTACGTAAAATCGCGCAATTCATTCCCAGTCGTCGCGGGACTAACTTTAATCGGCAGCGAGGCGCGCCCGTGCCGTGTTGTTTACATCAACTACTACTACTGACTAGATCGATCAGTAAATACACGCCGCATTTAGTTAATAATACATTTTTATTAAACATATTTTTATTATTATGAATCGTGCTTACTAATTTACTGACCATCTTTTACCCTTGTACGTGTATTTCTGTGCTACTGGATGCTGTCACTTTGAATCTGTATCTGAATTGTGGTCCCATTTTCGGGTTCACCGGAAGGTATAGACAATAATTATTTAAGTTATAATATTACCGGTGTATTTTTATTTTGAGACATATCACGCCTGACCTAATTTAATAGGATCACCTATTTAGTTGTGACTTATTAAGACTTCTTTTAACAAAAATCCGTTTCCAATAAAACAATAATGTGATGAGTAAGATTTGTATCCATCACGATGATAGTAATAATTTATAGAGTAAAGGTCGGTTTCGAATTAGACCCGGTATCGACTGCTTGGTCACGATCTTAACGGCGAAAGTTTTACTTAGTGTGTCTTTCTTTTATGTCCGAGGGATGGATTATACTGCAAAATATGAATTCCGTTTCAATGAAGAGAACCTAAGAAAATCTAGTCTAAATAGGCATAGTTTTAAGTCGTTCAACTAAAATAATTGTCTTTTTCGTATCTAATCAATATAAGATGGTAAAAAAGGTACTATTAAAACAGTTGGACAGCAAATGGATGCTGCTACGAATAATATTAAACTAAACGTGCCATCAGAAGTACGTGTACCGAATGTGAGCGTCAAAGTTGGTACTATTTATGTTAATGATATCAAAAACCTTACAAGGAAATAAACACAATAGGACAGTCATGTCTTGCTACATTAGACGCCTGAGACGTAGCCAGCGCAATTGGCCTCCCTGCAGTCCCTGTTTTGTATATAATGCTCGTTTGCAGAATTTAGAAACGAAACTGACACCAGGAAGGGTCTGTGACTTATCCACAGTAAAGATGTACCGTAAAGAACACCATTTATAGCAACTCGCTGAAATCTCGAAGAGAATAGATTGAGTTTGCTGTTCCATAAAGGAACATTCACACACCAATAAGTTGATGACTGTAATTGGCAGGGTGGTATTTAAATTATAATAGAATTAAAAAATGTGTGTATAAAAAAATGATCTCGTTCTTAGTTATAAATTACTCAAGAACTTAATTTTTGTACTAGAGTTATTTTTATTTAAAATTATTTCTACAACTTTCGTTACTGAGGATAAACTTCGAAAATAATAAGCAAATGTGAATTTGGTTTGACTAGATTGCATAGTATGACTGCCATTAATTAGATATTTACACTAATAGCTTTTGGCACGCTAATAATAAATTAGACATGAGAATAAGTTTTTGGTGCCTATTGTAGTATATTATGATTTTCTTTGTAGTTTCGATAAACAAATTTCTTACATAATCATGTTTATAGTGAGGGTTTTCCTTTGATAGAATTCAAGATTTGTTTGTTTTTAATACGACTTACGAGATATTATTAGAGGGTTTGTATGAGGTGAATCACAAAACGCATTCATAATAAAGTTATTCTTATTTGCACTAATGGCTAACATTTTAAACGTCTGTAGTCTCGCACAGTACAGGTCGTGTCGGGGCAAAGGAGCTTTGGGGTCATTCATGTCTCACTCCGCCCATAGAAAGCTCTAGTTTGTACGTTTCTTTGTGATATTTTAATTTATCTTCCTTCGCATCACCTAAACATAAATAACTCTGCAGTGTGTTCCGCGTAGAATATATTCTTATAACATTATGAGTCATATAAGGTAAGCGCTTCAAATTTCCATATTCCTAACAATCATATAGAGCCTATGCAGCAACCGTAATGCTACTAAAGAGTAATGTTGTAGCTCCACCGGTTCTACGCCATTGAATTGTATTGACTTAACATACTACGTGCTTCATAACACCAATCAAGCTTTTCCTTTTCTCGTCCCTGGGCTAAAACCTTTTGTTACTATTTCTCATACTGCAACGTACATTTATTTTAAATATTACCAAGATTTACTTTTGATCATGCCATTATATGGACAGTATAGACAAGTTGATGTCTTGCCAGGGACATTTTTAACCGCTCGATGTCGTAAGGAATGATGGCGATTTCAATAATTTTCTACCACTTCCTTCTATTGTGGTTTCGCTTTGTGCATAAATTTTATATCTACGAGGAAATGTAGCCACCCTTCCTAGCATTATTATTCGGACTGTGGCGATTTCTCGTTTCCTTGTGTTGTTTTGTTATAAGAATTCTTCTTTGATATCTTGCTCATGTTAAACTATAATAACAACTTAATTAAATTTTCCCAGGTGTCGCTAGTTTCGAAAGTAACCTTTTAAAACTAAAAGCATAAAACAAAATGAAGTTATACAAACCTGCATACAAACTCGTTCTCTCCCAAGCAGAGGTCGAGGCACATCTGCCTTGAGCCTACGGTGTGGGTCCTCTTGCCTCGTCCCTTCAGATGGTAGCCGCGTACACGGTCGAAACACCACGCGCGTTCACAAGGCCTTACGCCCAAACATGACTTCTGGGCGTAGATCGTGAATACTGGGAACTGGGATTTGGTCAATGCGCCTGCAATAAAACAAGATTGTTTCCATATTGAGCAACATGTTGCTTTAAATTATATTATATTAAAACTGAAAGGGAAATATTTCAGTTCCGTGTTGTTTACCCCCGACGCTAAAACAGGTGTGATAAATTTTACGTGTTTGCATTTGAATGTGTTTGAGTGGACTAATAAAGTGTCATAGTCCACATTATGCACCGAAATAGTTCTTAATAAAAATAATCTATTTTTTTCTGCAATACCTAATATTTCAAGAAAGGTTTTTTGCGATAAACGTACAAACAGTCAATAATTATAATTTGGCCCGTGTTGGGTATCGGTCGAGTCCACCTATATCCATGTTGTGTGAAAAAGTCTGTGCATTGAGTGGAACTGTATAGAACATGTTCGCTTCGCGTTGAAACCAAATTTAAACTCGGGAAACATTGAGAGCATTTATAGTTACTATTATTACCCAAGTGCAATATTAAGGACGTTTTCTATTAAACACGCATATCATCATTAAATTCTTCATGCCCCAACGTAAGTGTTCTGAGTAAAGAGGCGTTCAACCATAGCGAATTCAATCTATGTCTAGACACGGGCGATGTAATTGGATCCTTGCGCTTATTTCGTTGTAGTATTAAATGTTTCAATTCAGTATTTGCTCCAATGTTCCATAGATATGTGTACATTTGATTCCTATCAAAACGTTTAATATTGTTGCAATCATTATTAAACCTCATCGCCAGTGATCGTCGACGATGTATCCTACTGTAATATATGTTTGCTACATATTTTCATTCATTACATATAGTTTTGCTGTGTCGGAATGTTGTGGTTTTCTAAGCAATAAGTTCATGATGTTGTGGCTTCTATTGTGTTCCTTACGTTTTTTGCATCATAGCAAATGTTTACAAGTTTATGGCTTGTACTTTAAATTGACATGTTTTTAAGTTTAATGACGATTTCATTTAAAACACGAAATGAAATCGTAATTTCATGGAAAAACGTGTAATATATTTCAAAAATTAATATTATAATTATGAGTGCTCGCGGTTCTTGATGAAATAGTTTTTGTTTCTTCCATGTTTTCGATGTTGTTTTAATAGCTTGTCATTTTAATAATTTGCGGTGGTGCTTTGTGAATTCACTTTTAATAGCGCTTACTCTGGTAAATCGTCGTTATGGGTTATTATAACTTTATTTGGTATGTATTTTTATGCTGCCTGGATCATATAATGTGATTTAATTTTATTAACTCACAACGCATCCATTTTACATTACATCTTGGGTGTATGTTTTAGATCGACACAAATGATGGCAGATAATATTTCATGCATAATTTTACTAGCTTGCAGTACAAAACAAACAGTGCCGGGTTTATATTAAACATGAATCATTGTATATAATATGAATGGAGATCTATGAGGTCAAGGCATGTTCCACTAACTAAAATACACGGTCAAGTTTTCCTTTTCGCGGTGAGAGTATTTTTTCCCAATAAGGCTTGATGAGCAAGCAAACTGCCGTTATTGGCATTCAAATGATGTGTTGAGCAAAAAATAGGTACGCCTTACTTGTTCGTGAGCTCACACGTCTATGTCGAACAAACGAGAGTATATTGGCGCCATTATTGTCCCACCTGCTATCTGCCCCGGTTATGTGCAGTGCGCTCTATGTGCCGTTATTGTTTCTTATATTCACATGCATAATCACTTAATCTTTGTTCGTGTTATAGAACGCAATAATTTGTTATATTTGTTGTAAAAATTCATTGTCATCGTGTGTTTCGAAAAATCGTCTTATTAAACACAAGCTATATGTGAAATAATTAGGGTAGTAAATATATATTACCCTAGTAGTATATACAGGGTACCTACCCAGGTAGTATGTATATACCTAACCCTTTTTTTACTAATAACCATCGAAAAACTTTATTTTTAAGCTGCACTGTCAATAAAAAAACTGTCAACATCCTTTTCGGTTTGACACAATATATAATATTCTGATCTCGTTTGAGGCTACGATCACGAATGTGTCCGTTTTTGTCTACTTGTGAATGCAAAGCTAAATATCAATTATATGCTTTGATAGTAATCTGCTGTATAATGAACTTGTCATAGTTTTTTAGGGATGGTAATTTTAAAGTTATTAGCTAGTTTGTATTTTCCATAGATTATTCCAGATGTAGTTTGAAAAAAATCAAGGTAAAGTTTTGCTTTGCTCTGTGTCAATTATATATAGTGTATGCCTATTTGAATATTGCTAGTGAATAATTGAGGATGTTCTAGCAACCAGTCAACCTCCTACATATTTATATAAAGTGTAGTGATCGGTAGAATGCTCAATTTTCGCAACAGAGCTTTGCGCACCGGTACTGAGCACTAAAAAAGCGCTGAAGCGTAAAATGGTGTACCAAAGAAATGTGAATAGGTGGGTACGAGTAACTTAGTGATATGACGTCACTCACCCGGCAACTGGTCGGCGTCCGAGCTGAAGAGCACGCAGAGCCCCGTCTCGTAGTTGACGGCGCGACAGGTGTCGTTGGCCTGGCACTGCTCCAGGCAGTCGGTCAACATGAGAGTGCCGGGGATGTCGTCAAGAATGTGCGACGGCGCCGAGAAAACGTACCTGTGAACATGATCGTCTGTTAGCATGTAATGTGTCACAGGGCAATGCCTGTGTACATGAGTGTTTGTACAGTGCACACGGCACCGCTTATAATGAAGCTACAATTACTTTAGCAATATCTTTATCAATGAAACTCGTCGGTTTGGGTGAAAAGATGAGCTACTCGTATGTCCTTATGAACTATTCATTTACATGAGTATTTTTTTAAATACGCTTTAAATTTAATTAACAATAAGGAAATTCATATTATTTGTATTTGAATTATGTAACATACCAGTTACAAAGTTAAGTTACAAACACATTTAGTGAACATTTTGTTCGTTGGAGTTTTTTTGAGCTTGATTATGATCTTATGTAAAATCCCTGGTTTTGATTGAAATTCCTAAATTTTTAAATGTATGATATTTATAAGTTATTTTTAAAATATACTGTAATGGTTCAGTGGAAATGCATACAGAAGCGGTCAAGTTGCTTGTTTTGATATAATGTATGAGAGTCAAATCTTGATAACTTCACTTCTCGTTCCGTTGCGTCGACATAACAGTCTTAATTACCCGTGCAATTATCGGTCAGTACACTGCACTAGGTGGTACCTACATAGCATTTGTAATGTAAGGTGAACTTACCCGGTAACGAGTTCAAATCCTATCATTTCTGGGTCGCACTCTTCCAGCGAATTTGCGGGTGCTGACGGCGCTGAAATACCGCTGGGCGCTGAAGGGGGTACTCCCCCAGATGCTGTTTCTGGTATAGGGTCAGGCTGATCGTCGTCATCGTTATCATCGTCGTCCGTACTTTTGGGCGGTGGTGAAGCTCCCGGGTTCTTGTAGTCTTGAGGCGCAGCAACCACCGCAGGTTCGGGTGAGCCCGATTCGACGGCAAGGTTATCTTGAGGTGGGGCTTCGGCAGCTGATCTTAGCGTACCCTCAAACTTCTTGGCGGCTTCCACAGCGCACGCCACTAACACTAAACTGATTAAAATCCGCATTGTGCTCTCGGAGAGGGGCCGTGGCAACATTTATTATCTGGAACAAAAGAAGTGTTGATTAGAAAAAAAATGATGCTTTAATACCCCCCACAGTAATTGCATGGGAAGCTGGAGAATTAAAATTGCACATAAAAACCCAAAGTTTTACTCAAGGTTTATACACGCGAACGTTCATTGGGATTGAGTAAAATCTAGAGATATCGTATGGCCGTTGTTGAGGGTCGTTTGCCGTGATGATTTGTGCTGTATTCATTGGTGCACGTATAACAATTTGCGGCCTGTACGGCAAGTGAAATAGCATGTACTGCCATATTAGACTTGGGATAACGATGAAATGTCGCCCTCACAAATGTTCGATTTAATCTATATACATTTGTCTATGGCTTATTTCCGCGTGGTTAAATGTTTATAATAAACTGTTTTAATTGCATCTTATCTTCACGTGAATATGAAGCTTATTTGTGTTTGCGAAAGGCATTTTAATGAATAGTTTTGTAAGTATGCGTCATGCGAAACAGCAAGTAAAACTCAAGACAATTATGATCGCTATCTAAGGGCATTAACTGAATAATCGCCACAAATTGTAATTAACTTGCAAGTGAACTGTAATATATGACCTGCAGTTCATAACAGAAGCTCGTATTAACCGTATTATTACGTAATCATAACCGAGATAGTATTTTCTGAAAAACTCATGGTAGGAGTGTATCGTGAGAAAAATCTTCCTCGGCGTGCATTCACATCGGATTGTTTGGAAATGTACGTTGATTACTCAGAATGCTTTACGTACGCCTATACTTGTACATTGAATCCTTTTTTAGCTTCAATTGCTCTAAGAGGTGAATTCAATGTACAATTTTCAATCTACTGAGATGTGTTTCAGAAAAACATTCGTACCCATTCAAAGTAATGACCTCTTTATGGAATTTGGGTTTATTGTTAGATCCAAGAATGGAAGGTTACGACAACAGCCGATCGAATAATATGCGAATTGATGAAACCGCATTACGTTACGCTCACGTTTCACTTACAATGTTCGTAACGGTGTCTCTCCTCCCGGCGTCCACTTCGTGGTCAACGGTACTACTTATTCCGATTTTATTGTACAAATGTATTGGCTACGCCTGATGCCCGCTAACAAATTATATATTGTTATATTACACCGGCATCACACTGCCAGTTAGTTTTTTATGGCCTCTATAACTCGTTACAATATACGAGTAATACCAGTATTAATAAAATATTATTATATTGTGGTCTAAAGATCTTATTGAGAGCCACGGGAATGTCTATGTCCAATTGATTCTATAACCACTGGAGTAGTTGTGTATGTGATGTAGTTGTATATTTTCAATAACACTATCGAATAACAAAGCTAAACAACTGATATGTTGATACTATTATTTGTAATTAAACGATACTAATTTATTAAACGTTGCCTCCGGAAAACAATATCATAAATGCTCCAAGTCGTAATAACGCCTCTGTTTGATCTTTACTGTTGATTGAATTTACTAGGGATGATATAACTATTTATGTTATTACAGTACCAAGAACAGAGGGTACAGTCTAGACGCATACCGACGCATTCGCACGCTTGAATGATACAGCCTCAGGAAAGCTTATTCATTTCATGCGTCGCGTAGCTTAAGGCGCGATAGTAATTTGATCTGCATGTCTATAACGAAAATTAAATTATGCGTTCATAAACGTCTACCTTATGTCACATATACAAATACTCTACACATTAATTTTATTCTCAAAATAGAATTGCCTCGAGCATGTTTTTGTTCGCTGTGTTATGGCCTTATTAGTTAGGCTATAATGCAATTTATTGAAGCATTACTCTCTGTGGCACGGTATTCCTATAAGAAGTTGCGAAATTGTCCAAATAACCCCGAGGTTCGGGTGCAACAGAGTTATAAATGATCTCGTGCACGGCGTCTAACAGTTTTCTAGAATAAACATTGCATTGTAACGTAAGCGAGACGTTGTTATTTGTCACGCTCCCTGCAGCCAAAGTTCAGACAACAAAGTATTAATAAACGAGTGCTGGGTTTGTGTCAATAGCAATGGCGTGAAATAACAGGAGGGCTGACCTTTGTGGATGTGGGGTGTGCCCTGCGGCTCGCACTGACCTACACAATGCGACTCGGCTTGTCTGGTCATAGATGTTAAGGTCACTAGTAAGATCTTAATCTTTACTGAACTTATATAGTTTTGCCAATGTTTTTGCAAAAACATATTTAATACGTTTTAAAGTGACAATTTGTTTGATATAAAATTATGCTTATATTTTTTTCATCATCATCAGCATCTAACGTCACACTGCAGGGAACAAGCAACATCGTAGTTATGTTTTTTATGCAAAATTTATATGATATGACAGAAATACATACATTTTTTTAGAAGAGTTGTCGCACTTAAATATTACTCTAGCGAAAACCGCTTATAAAGATATTATCAGCCTCTGATAAACACCATGAAAGTAATAGTAGTCTAATTTTAAAAACATGTTTGCCTCAATACATAAAGGTCATGAATACCGTTAGGTGATCAGGTGCACTGGACCAGTCATTGCTCATTTTTAAAAAACACAGCGTGGAAATTTCATATAGCGCTCGGAAGCTGAAACGAGTGTCTTGTAGGAACCTATGTATCAACAACAATGCAATTTTATTTACATTCTCCTCTAACACGTAAAGTTGTTCCCGTCATGTTAGGAGATTTAAGAGTCCATGTTATCTCATCACCATAACATGTTAACCCGTATACTCGGAGGTCGTGCGCTGTAGGATCACTAAACCGTACTAGGAACCTTAAGTAGGTCGCTTGCCTCTATAGTGAAACCTGAGCTGTTGCAAACTAGTATGGACGTTTTTTGTTAGGCCGTGATCTTCAACGACTGCCGTTCAATATGAAATAAATCATAAAATCTCAAATTAAGGATTAGTACAGCAATGTATAATTTATGCTCGTATTAATAAACCAGGTAAAATAATACCTGGTTTATTAATACGCAAAGACGTCTGGCTAATAAGCAAAGACGTTTCTGAATTTCTATCTTTTTCGATCCGAAGTTTTATGAGACACAGAGATTAGGTAAGCTTTTAATATTTTAAACCGGGCACTTAAGATTCCAATGTTTGGCTTTTGAATTTGATAGAAAAGGATCATAAAATTCATGAGAGGCAGCAAAATCAAGTTGCCACTTATTCCTTTCTTTTTCATATGAATATTGAATCTTTTTACAGTAACCGGTTGTCAGGCTCATTTGCAATCCAGACTATTTTCATTTTCACTTGACGTCAAGAGTACATTTAATTTGTTCGTTAGCAACGTTGATTGTTTCAACGTTGGCATTCCTTAGATGTTTTAAAAGCATGTCGGGTACTAGTGTAGCAGGTATTTTTTCGAAACATTTATTTTGCACGAAGATATATTAACACAAGTCTCTTTATAGCAAAACTGCCCGCAGTTACCATCGTTTGCTTTCTTTTTCTCATTGTGTGCAAAACTGCATTGTATTCTTACTGTAGGCCATCAATAATTCTTAAATATATCGGCATTCTTGAATTATGTGCCAAAATAGCTGTCATGCTAATGTATAGGTATTTATACAAGTTGGGTTCATACAATTCATAGATGCTAGCATCGTGAATCATTGCTATGCATAATAGGTCAGTGAGACGGGTCGAAGTCCAATCTCGTCAGATTTAAGGCTCGGCGCGGCTCGTTAATACGCCGATAAAGTGAAATAGTCATACTAAATTCTGTCATCTTGTACTTTAAAGTTTCCGATACAAGTACGTGTACAGGTACTGCTCTCGCGCACGGCGCGTTCGCGATCAGATGGGGTCAGCGCATTCAATGAGCCGGATGCCTACAACCTGCTATTTACGTTTCACCATACCAGTACCAGTTGGCACACTATGGATGCCTTTTCTTGCACACGATACGTATAGACCTCAAAATATCGGGTTTAACTTATTACGGTCTTATCAGACCGAGACTCCTTTGAAATGTCATATTAAGTTTTATAGTGTCATCTGAAAAAGGGCAGTGTTGTTCCAGATAGTTGGCATCTAACAGGAAAGTAAAAATAATTGAGTCAATCATTGAGCTTGGTTTAAAGTAACGTGTTAACATGGTTGAGTTATTTTTTATTAATTAACCGTAACATGTTATTTTGGGCAGTGCAAGGTACTTAAGTTTCTTAAATAAGCGGAATTTACGTAATTTAGTTTAACTCGGGATTGCATCCCTTCGATTGAAGAACTTTATCACAGTAGTGAATTCTTGCTAAATAATCTAATAAATCATATTGCACATAAAAATTTGCATACATACATAGGTTAGGTACCTTCTAGTATATTGGTACATATGAGTATTAGGAATTGATTATTGTGACGCCTTCGTTTCGTAGCAGACATCAATTTTATGACTCTATCTGCATCAAGACCGGTCGTTATCTTTCACTGCGAACTATTTGATCTTGAGTCGTACACTTGGTACTATTTTCAACATGCTGTAGTAACTTACGTCGAACTATAAATCGCTCGGGCCTGCATAGACCAGCGAAGTACTTTAAAGCAAACTTTTACATAAGCGTTTTATTTACACCAATAATATATTAGATTTTGAATGAAACATAAATATTGATGTGAAGTTTTATTTGTTCAATTTTAGTATAAGCAGTTGCTGTTTGTTTTATTTAGCATAGATTTTATGATTTCGCAATTACCTACCTGTATGAAGTTGTATTTTTACGGGATTTCTTTTGTTTTTTATAACCTTTTTGATTTTGTTTGTGATTAATGAAATATATAGCAAACACGAGAAATACAGTATTGAGCTATCTAAAAAACTATTTTACAGTAGCTAAATTATCTCGATGACTGCGTTTCAAGAATTGATAGCTCCGTCAAAACGGCTTAATCTCTTTGCCTGTAAACTATTAGGAGTGTCCAAGATCAGCCATTAGCATCGCTAAGAGTGCGCTCTGCAGATTTACATTGAATGAAATTGTAATTTGTTGTGTCGTTCTCTAATGGTTGCGGCGGTTGCCTTGTGCTGACGAGGCAGAGTGGCGCTCCGCCCTACAAGGCAACGGCCGACAACAGGCGTCAATGACTCTTATTGTATGTGTCCAATGTATTATAAAAACTTCTAAAAAAATACCCCATTATTCTTACAGGAGAAGCTACCGACCAAACAGAAACTTAATCTTATCTTTAACGTATACATTTCACAAAGTCGTAACTAAGCATTTCGTGATTACCAGCTTATGCTCTCCCAAAGAAATATAAGTTATAATTTCCATTGTCAGTTAGAGACACAGGCCCTAATAACGTTAATATTCAACTAGAATGGTAGCGTATTTTATGGTCACATTAATACGTGTAATGTTCACATTGAATATGACATTTAAGTACTAAATTAGAACTTTATGCCACAGTTACTGCAAATTGGAATGGAGAGAATTCTGAAAATAACTGTTATTGTTATCAACTAGCCGCTTTCCGTGGCTTTTTTAATGTTCGTACTGGGGTTTATATAGCATTATTGTTGTATATGGGCCGAGAGTAGCTCATCGCATGGCTAACTCTTTAACATACATAATTGCATACTTACAGAGCAAAATTATAATCAGTTGAGTCATTCATATTATTACAATTAAGAGTTCCAAGTAATAGGTTAACCGTGTTAAAGTTATGGTCATAGAGTTTAGTTTTAACGGATATGCAACTGTTGTAAACAAAGTAGTGTTGGTGGCGGGCAACAAGTTATTGGAAGGCTTTCCTCAGGTGTCCTAGCGCTCGAGGTTAGTGGGTTGATGCGCCAGCAGCGAGACTTCCCCCTGTGCGATTTACATTAATGAGTGGATCTCGATTTCTCCGGTCTCGATCGGCACAAACAGTCTGCTGCCTACGTTACTTACTCTTGCGATTAGCACTCAATTGTGCAATCAAGATACAAGTAAATAAACAAACGCCTGCAATATGTCTCTTGGTGCCAAACTTTAAGCCATTAAGTTATGTTCGCTGTCGCTTTCGAAAGCTTGTTAGCATATTGTCAATCAACTAATGCAAATTGTGACTGCTTACAAGGGGTTATGTTTAATCCTGTTAACGCACGTGAATGACTCCTCCTCTAGTAGCTCATGTAAAGCAAAGAAAGATGAACTATAATAAAGACTAACCTAGGCTTTTGCGGTGCCGCTTTTTACATGATAATTTTCTTACGATAGGTAGGTACTATTTAAAAATACCCTGGATAGTAAGCTCATTTAATCCTTTTAGTGTTGTTTCTGTCTGCTTTTGTTTTGTCAATTACGTGTTATATGTTGGACAATAAAATATGTAATAATAATGTATAATGTTGGATAATGTTGGTTTTCTAAAATGCTAAATATATAAATAATAATTCTGAATAATATCATTCTGTGCAACATACGAGTGGGTTAAAGTATATATAACATTAGTCATATAATATCAGCTATATTAATCAACCATCATTGATTCTAAATTACAGTGAAAATTTTCTTTCAAATTGATCGTTATGATACTGATCTGATATCATATCTAAAAGTAGGTGCAATAAAGCCTGTAAGTCGTCGATAACGTTGTAGTGGACGGGTCCATTACAACAGCACGATCGTACAGTACAAAGGTGCTGTACGAGGTTCATGCGAGTCAAGTATAATATGTGTAATTTAAACACATCGTAGTGTCTACACAATTTTCCAACTGAAATTCGAATGAAAAATCGTTCGATCGTGTTCGGAATGACTCCACTAATGATTGCTACAGCGCAAAACGTGCGATCACAAATAACTAACGTATAATCCCGGCTAGTTTTCTCCACGATTAATCATGCTAACTCAATGAGGGACTATTTCTAAATCCTATAATTTTATGGCATTGTTCGCATCAGCGCGTTCCGTTTTCGGTGCAGACGGGGCATCCGCTTCTCCCAAGGCTTTCTATCAGATGTCCCTTAATGCGAACTTCGTATTGAATTGTGTTTAGTATTGTAATATATACTGTTCATTCCCACAGGATCATAACGCGATTGTACTGTCAGGCGTTTGTTGACGAGTACATTGCGGTCACTAGTTGTATTATCGACTGCGACATCGCAATTTGTTTCTCTTTCTGCTCACACCATCCTTTGTGGCGGTGTCTACAATTACATTATATTACCTCGGCTTTGATTACTTTTCACGGGAGTTCCAAAATTTTTATCATCATTATTTTTTTATAACATAATAGTACGCTTGCTAGAAGCCAGTATTGTGACCATTTCTTTAACTAAATATGCTTTCTCACTAGATAGTTACTTGTTATGACCATTATTATTTTCATTACTTCATCAAATCCTAGTTATTTTTTCAATTGTTTGTCTTAAGTACGATTTATTACAGCGTTACCCAAAAATTATTTTAATGACGCTGCCTTTAATTATAGTGTAATATTTTAGAATGACGTCGGCAATTTATAGCATAAACCGTTTGTTAAGTATAATTCACAATTCATATTCTCATAGATAAGTGATATTAGTTGGTGTATATTTATAACAGTAGCTTTCTTTCTAATTTTGCATAACGTTTTCAATGACAGCTTAGTAAATACAGTAAAAGTGTCATTATAATACTTTACCCTGGAAACTGTATGAAAATCTTAACGTGTTATAAATAAAATACGTCCGTTGAATAAAATCGTTGGTTATAAAGACACAGGTCTGTTAACGCTCATAAAATACTCTCATAACTCGAAAGATAAATAGATGTAAATGCTGTTTCTTGTTTCTCTTTAATCCACACACCGACATGGTATTAGTTACAAATAAGTTTACTTTAAGTACTTGGGCTTGTATTAAATTTATCTATTTGTGGTACCGGCCGATTCATCTGTTTGATAGCATCTATTTGTGCCATTTAAACTTATTTTATCGTCTATGTACTTAGGGAGATGGTTTGTAAATTTCGCCTAATAATGTCCTGTCACGTCCATGTAGGGCCGTGACCGCATTGGCACCTGTTGGCTGGACCCCGACTGCATTCAGGCAACCGGTTCCACTTATCTCCCATACACCATAACTCTGTTGGCCCATACCTTACTGTGAGTGCGTAATGTGTGCACCTACTTAACGCTATTAGAGTAAACGCTATCTTCGGTAATATCTAAGGCCACACTTAAGCCTGTTTTCAATGAAATATGGTTGCAAACAAACCATTAGTTACAGGTACGGTTTTACTGTAGTCCAGTATTAAGAGTATATTTCACTTAGTTCTTAACTGATGTTTTGTTTATGAAAATAATGCCATTTAAATGTAGAAAGAAATAGAAAACAAAAAACGTGTGGCTACAGCGTAATGTTTATTAAGTCATCGTGGAACAGTATTATTTGTTAAAAGCAGCGTGATAGATGCGGTCCGTTGTAGCACCCAAGGGTGCTCTTGTTCTACAATGTCGAGCACCAATAAGTTAGTAGAAAGCACATTTCACTCAAAATGAAATAAAGCAATAAATGTACATAATGGAGGAGACTCTCGCACGCCGCAGGGCACCGCTCGCTCAGGCGCACGCTGCGCTCTTCGCTTTTTTATTCTCGACACTATACGATATAGTTGAGTAAATAAACTAAGGATAAAACTAATATTCGCGTAATTCTCCACGGGGTACGATGTCATACACGTCGATAGAGCACGTACACCGCTCGGCACTTTATGTGATCTTGTTCAGTTCATAATGGTAATCGTAAATTAAGGTAGAAGTAAAAGCAATTTATTTCATTGTAATATAAGTCATATAAAATGAATAGAATTCTTATTGAAGTGTGTGATCACAAATTTATTGGCAAGTTCGCGGTTATGTTAATACGCACGTAACGTGGACTATTGATAAATACCTACCAAATTGGCTGGTCGCCTGGCTGTAGCACTTGTCACATACCAAACGATCGTCACGCCAATTTAATTGTGTGCAACGGAAGGGCGCCGGTTGGCATGCCAATTGCGCCCCGTTTGCGGCTCCGCCACTATGCGAGCTATCAGTGCTCTGCAATACGATATTTCAAGCTCAGTAAAGCATCACACGCGTGAGCCCAACCGGCATTTATTGCCACTAATGGTTTTATATAGTCTTACTCGTAAAATTGCAGATGTCGTTCTCTGTCTGCCCTCTACTGTTAAAGATTAATGTGTGCTAGTCACATTAAACATCACATTAATGAAGCAGTTATGAGTATAGAGCCGCTGATTAATTTAGAGCGAAACGAATTACACAATGCTTAAGATACGCGCTTCTGTCGGCTAATTTATATGATAGAGAGGCGTTGATTAATTTGTTGATGCACTTGATGTGGATATGGCTCCATAATTAATTACGATTATTGAACTAAAAGTGTCCGACGGGTATGTAGATATTTTCTTTTGTGGGTTTAGTTTTTCTCGTTAAACTTCTGATTTTTGGTAAAATGCAAACCACAAATTACATTAGCAAGAAAATTTTTTATCGGTCCATTTTTAGACTGTGTTATATTTGTATAAAATGAATATTTTATCGAATTTGTATTACGCAAATGACACGATTCGCTCGGCGGGCGTCATTGCGGCTACGGTCGTGCCGTAACGGAATCATCAATCATCTGTAATTTGATTTCTATGCTCAATTATTGCTTTTGCAGAGGTCGGGCCAGCCTCACTTCCCCGTATCAACACAACTACCCGCCTTATCTATACAAAACTAATTACGCGAATATAAGCAACTTATTAGATTGCACGCGTAAACGCTACCGGTTTTCGTCCGCGATACTCATAATTCGATTGTCATCGGCTTTGCCACGCCATTAAAGGCAACAATGGCAACATTTGATAGATTCATGCGAAGCGAAGTAGACGTATGCTTAAAATCGACGGCATATTGTCCGTGACTACTATCACGAATTCTATTGGATCTGACGCCGCACGATCGTTCGCCGGTCGTGCGCCACAACTTGAGAAGTTCGTAAAATTCAATTCAGATTAAAAGTGGTGACTACACAAAACGTAATACCGTAGACTTATTATATTACGCGTGCGTTGTAATAAAAATCTAAATGCAATTAGTTTTCATACAAGACTATTTCATTCGGATTCTCGCGGTGAATCCGCAGACGTGACATCCGTTTTATTGTTCGTCTTAATGATGTTATTGCGTTTCTAGAAGAAAGGCCGTGACAAAACAAATGTCAGTGCCACTGTTTTACCTAGTCGTGTTCTAAATAAGTTGTGGTTGGAGGAAATAAAACGTTACACTAATAATGTTGTATAAAGTTGTAGAATCGGTGTTATAGTATTCCGTTCCGAAATACCTACTTCGGAAATCGTCTACATACATATTATGTACATAGTTTACATGCACTGCCACTCCTCATATGAAGCTAATTGGTTTGAATACGAAATCGAAGTTATTAACTTGTACCTTATGACTCAATAGTCTCTGATTTATATTTTTAGTATATAGTGTACTAAATACAATTTACGGTAGCATGTCATACATTGAACGTTTGACGTCACGCATTCGCTAGACACGGTTATCACTAGCTAGCGCATGGCGGCGGCACGCGCAACTGTCACGACCACAGCCCCGGGTGACGTTGCCGACCTTTTAGACAATGATCTTTACTACTCCTCATAACTAGGTAACATCACCCGCTCACTCCATCCATCACGACAGCATAACATATGCCCAGCTGTCGAACTAAAACCGTCCGTGTCCGTCACACTAACGACACTGGGACAGTGCTAACGACGTGCTTAGTGACCCGGTCAAATGTTACGATTGTTGTTATAGTTTGATGCGAAATGCGCAATGATGGTAGTGATTTATTGTGCGTATTTGTCGTGCACGTTACGTGCGTTTGCGCACGGGGTGGCGATGGTGGTCGTATCAGCATCACGCGCGGCTAACTGTCCGGCGAAATGGTGCAGTGTAACGGTAGGCAGCGCGCTGTTGCGCACGAGCACTCCGGGCGCTCCCTCCCCGCCCCGCTCTCCACTTACCGAAATCTGTAATACGCAGAAAATCCAAATTTGTCACCAGCTACCTTCTTTTTTGTTATGGCGCGCGCGCGACTCCAACGGCAACAATAGCCGTTTCTACGCCAATTTGAGAAATACTGTTAATTTGTAACTTTGACCCAAATGTACGTGGCAATTGATTTATTATAGTTGATATCATAACTATTTCTCCGCTGATACGAATGGTATGACTTCAAATAAAATGTAAGTACAGTTTTACTTTTACATTAAATACACATAGTTTTTAAATGTAAAATTATTTAGGTACAAATAACAAATACGTACATAAACAAATGTCAAGCGGTAGTCTATTATAGAAACTGAAATTCAAATTCGCACGTTAGTTGTTGGTTTCTATGGAATCTGAATTCGTTAAGATATCGACATAAGAAATGAATGCGGCGAAGTACAATGAGTGTATTTGCAAATGCAATAGGCCTGTGTCATAAAGTTTAGCGTATTGTCGTACATGAAGGCTAACAGTACATCGTGTCCACTTGTCGTAGGTCGGCCGTGGCTAAAGTGGAATGTATTATAGTATTGCACAAACGGCAATATGATCTATTCGTATTATCGACGTACAGCAGCTTTCCGTAGCCCGGACTCGTAAATAGGATCTGCTATCACGCCGGTGATACATCCGTCGATACCGAATGAAATATGAATAGGTGTTGGAACGCGAGAAAGTTATGAACTATGATAATGAGGTATTGACTCCGATATTCGAATAGCAATTTTGTTAGATTAACATCAGCGGTACACAAGTGCTGCATGAGGGAATCAAAACAAACCACGCGTGTAATGTAGTCGATCACCGGGCGTCCGAGCATCAGCGGGCAGTAATGACAACTCGTACGCGGTAGATGCGATTTAAAGGTTAGGTTCAATCAGCTCGCTGGCAAGGCAGTTGGCACTCGTACCTCGACAAATTGCATTGCGGCTTCAGCGGTGTCGGTAAAATCGAACAGATATTGGTAATGCGGGCTCTAATGTTCAAAGCTCGAGTAACAAATCTACTTTTCCCTGATTTGACTCGTTGGCGGTGAAATGGTAGTTAGTTAACACTGAATGGCGCTGCGGAAATGAGATTGAATTTGACGCGTGCGTTGTGTTTTATACAAATAGAAATTTTACGCTTTTTTGTGATGCAGCACGTCATCTATTGTAGAAAAAAATGTCATAACTATTTCCTCGTTCCTATTAACTTTTTCTGATTTTCCCTTCACGTTCATGCTTTTCTGTTCATAAAAGAAATAAAATAGGTAATTATTCCCCGTCGGCCTTTTTTTTTAATGGCCTATCATTCAGTTAAAATGAAAGTGCTTTACATCACAAATTGTACATTTTTGTTGTGTGTAATGCATTCAGAGATTTATGGAAATGCGATTAAGATTAGATTTCTACAAGTTAGGTTAGGAGACCAATAATCTAGTTTGCTTGAAGTTATGAAGCACGAGTATCGTTATTCCATCTGTGATTTCTTGTCTAATCCGTGTTATATGCAATGACGAAATTACTCGATCCACGATTCAGTCAGATACTAATTGTAGGCAGACTTGCACCGTTGAGTAACGGGCTCTCGGGAATAAACTCGTTATTGAACAAATTCATACCGTAATAATGCCGATGATTATTCAAGCGACATAATCATCGACAGGTTAAACCTCGGCCCCACTTCAATCAATGTAATGTTACTAAATGCGTAGGTAATTTTCATTCACATAATAAATTGGTTTTAATAACTTATTTTTTATAATAGCCGTAGTGTGATTTTGTAATTAGGTATATATTTAATTTTTACTTTATATGCACCTACGTAACATGATGTAAGAATTGTGTTCAATTAATGCTAGGGTATGATCAACATTTATAGCGCTTGGCTAGAATCCATTTGGAAGCTGTATACGTAGTAATAAATGCGTTTGCTTTTTACATCACGTGAGTAGTATGAGCATTGATACTGCGCCTGCGGTGGCATGTTTATTACAAGCCCTCTGCGTTTTATGCTTTGGCTATAGTCTTATGCCATGCTCGATTCTGTCTCCTTTTATTACTTTTTGCTTTTATTCATTTTGAACTTTATTTGCTTTTACACATATTTTGCATTGCGACTTTATGGACGTGTATTTCAAGTCGCCGCAAGGTTCGGGTGAGGTGCCCACAAAAAACACCAATAAACAACTGCAAACATGCAGAATTATACTAGTGATATATTGTGTGAATCGAGTCGTGTCTGTAAACTAACAGCTTTATCGCGATGTTTACACAATGAGAGCGGCGTTTCATTGACACAGTCCGCGTACCTGCCAATTTTCTTGTAATCAGCATCCTGTGTGCATTGCCTGGGAAAGTTAGGACACGTTTCGTAGGCGGTCCGGCGCTGCTTTTGTTGCGAGGCGCGAGTCGGGAAGAGCCGGGCGCTCGCGGCCGCCGGCGACCACGACGGCGCGCGCCTCCGCCTACCGCGCACGCCGCCATTGTTCCGCCAGGCCCTATCGCTCCCGCACCACATACACCATAAACTAACAATTAAAACCTACTTTATGATGCACCACTAACTCTCATCTAATGAACACAATTTTATACGGCGTAAATAATACGCGCGGACACAGCGCGGATGCGCCTTCAGGCGTATTTTACGTTAACGAATTCAATTCTGGTGTGAAGATTTACAGCGTCATTTCACACGTGGTATTCAATGTTTAACCTGATTATCGGTTTGTCGTTATGCGAGTTGAGGTACAGAGTGACAAATGATGTGTACCTCGGACGGACAGAAGCAATAAAGAACAATCACTGGACGATTGTCTCCGCGTAGTGACCGCTAGCGTAGAGCGCGGTGATGTGCATCATACAAATCAGTGGGCGCGAACCGCGGCTAATCTACGTCATATTAAGCTAATATGCAATTGATTGACTTCCCGGACCACGGGAGCGGCAACACATTCGTCTCCTACTGATGTCAGATGCAAAAACACCAATATGGTAACTACGAGTCGGGTTTTCCGGCACGCAATATGCCGAGTCGAAAGCCTTACACACTTGATAAATTGAACGGTCTCTTTCAATCATATTCATTCAAAAGAACCATGATACTTAAATAACATGGTGCTACATGATAATTGTGCCAGATGTTTATCAATGTTTCATCTACTGCACTCCATAAATGATAAAATCCATAATATCAAGTTAAAAGCTACGCGATGTGGGTCATGATCAAGAGATAAAATGATTACGGTGCGTAAACATAAAGTGGACCGTTACATTGAAGGCGTTTATTGATTAGAAAATATTACCATTTAAATTAAAAGCAATTGTAAGTAAGTGTAATTAAATTCATAGCTGCTTATGTTTCAAGCTGTCAATCATCTCGCATGAAAGTTTTTAACTGCACAGTTACAGCAATCACGCCTCCGTCTAAAAAAATGATATTTGTGCCAAACGGAAAACAATTACCGGCGTTAACCTTGTGGTGTGTGTACTCTTTTTGTTTTTAACTACATGAATGATTAATGTAACAAAAATAAATAGCAATCAGTGGCCGCTTGAGAAGGCAAACACATCATTCATCAGATTAGACAAGAGGTGTAACGGTATGCATTGTGCGATAATGGTCTTTTGGTTTTATTTGCGCCCATCACTTTTAGTTGGCCCACAAACTAAACGGCGGAAGAGGTTCCGTTGGACGTGGGAGGCTCCCATCGCAGCCATTGTTGTCCCGGTTTACGAATTTTATCGTTTAAAATCTGCATCGAAAATTACACACAAATAACAATATTAGCCTTTCAATTACTAAGTAAACACTGATGCCATTGTGTATTTGAATTTGTCGGTATTTTATTGCAGACGTACAACGGTTCGTGTGAGTTTTTATGTGCTTTAAATGTGGTTTTTTAGCTTGCTGTATTGGAGGTAACAATGGATATCCGATATAGGTTCAATACACCTGTATTAGCATCACGTCATTCTTCGCCTACCGTTACCGGCGATTGGTTGATCGTTTATGAGGCTCGTTTGAGAACATAGCAGCTATTCAGTGTGATTTTGTGCTATTGGTCAACAGGTGATTTTTTCCTTTCTCCACCTGCCGTTGACCGACATGTTTGACATTGTTTCGTAAGCAGGGGCCTGTATCGGGCACAATGGGCCACATCGTTAGGTTGGTCATAAAAGTTTTATCGCATCGGAACAAGTGGCCGGTATACCAAGAAGGCCGTCTCTATCAAGTCGGGTGTGAGCGAAACAGTGTTTTTATGGTGTCCGTATCGCGATAGTTTACCGGAACAAGCTCGCACGTAATTTAAGTGGAGCGATGTATTGCGGCCGCACGATGAGACGCGAAACCATGTCGGCGCGCGAATCCCGTTGGGGCGGACGCCATTACCGCCCACCGCACCGCGCACACGTAGAAAAACCGACCCCAGCACGAAGATGTCGCGCGCGATTACGAGTATATTCGACGGACACTTGACAACACCGCCTCCAAGCTCTCCTTGACGTGTTTATCTTACGGATCGGGAGCTTACAGCGAATATCCAATTATGTTCTCACAGATCCCGCCACGCGATCATATTAACAATGTCCCTCGGCATCTGCATGCATGGTGGCTGCCGCCGTTGCACTCGCAGGTTTCTAAACAACACTCGTAAAACATACATGAACATGGCGAACTGTAGGCGGCTGCTTTTACAAACCAGATTTTTTACGTTATGTACATTTAAATGTTGCATTACAAATACAGTTGACAGCAATGTTTAGTGTTGATCTTATCAATATAAGGAATTCACGTTAACTGTCTAGATTTGACAACTCAACAACTATATGATTGCGTTAGAGCGACGCTAAATGCTCTCATACTGTCGCTCGTCTATGATGGTAATAAATGCGTTGAAAAGAAATAATAAACTTATACAGCATCAATTTGTATGGTCACTTATGGTAGTCGTTGCATACTGTCTAATATGTCAAAAGACTCTCATAATAATTCAGTTGCACCTTGGAAATTTGTATATAATACACGGCACTTGTTAAATTGCTGGGCTTTTAAAGTAAACACACTATAACCAATGTTTATTTGTATTAATTGATTGAGTTACGGCTTACCGTTTACAGTCCCGTACCGAAAGATAGATTATAGTTCAGATAAACAACACCTTTTAATAAATTGTGACCGCTTGTACTGTCGGGCGATTAATAGATAACAGACCGATTAACTGTCAATCAAAACATTCCAAGAATCATCTGTAATCGATGTTGCTTCATGTTCCACGTCTAAATACATTTAAAAATGGAACTGTGAGATGTTAAACTAATTGTTAAGTTAATGATTAAAACCATCAGCAGCGGGTGGTCTGCCCGTGTGCACGCCTAATTGCTGCAGTGCTAATGTCACTCGAGCTTTTGAACCGCCATTAAGTTTCATAAGCGTATTGGCAATCAACGAAACGATAATTTTAACTGTCAAGTTCCTGCCACATTGATTTGTTGCGAACAACGAGTACCTACTGCGCCGTCCAATTACGTGTTTACAAATAATGAACTCCCCCGTAATCTCCGTATGCCTTTTAAAGGTTGCGCTTTGTACGGGTCGTATCATACAACGAAAGCTAATCGTGTAGATTACCGAAGATATAGCAAAAGATGCATTAGCTGGGCAACGTTAGTCAACAAACGGGGCAGGAGCCATGATCGTCGGAGCGGTCGCTATCACACGCAGTAATGAGAGGGTTAAAGGTAAAGTGTTATCGGCCTGCGATCAATACAGGTCGTCGGCTATCCATTGTCAATTAAAAGCCTCTGGCATCGCGACCGCCTTTTGCTTGTTCTATAGTCTGTACATGGATTGCTTCCCGATGCATACCCATCGCCTCAGGGTGGATATTGCTCGGACATTTCCTGTATTACTACTTGCATGCTCGCTTTGAACTAATCTTTATTCTGAGTATTCTCTGAATTAACATAAAGTCTATTTTGATTTGAATCATCGTTTAATTATTATAGGTGTGTGATTGGCAAACTTTATGCTCCTCTCCTTTATGATGCTCCATCACTACTGTCTAAATTTGCGGCATTTAAAGAACCCCGAATGCCGACGAGTAGTTTATTTTTTTCTAACAAGATTTATGGGTGGGGTTTGCTGAGCTTGGATTTGAATAAATAATTGAAGATTTCAATACATACGTTTTACGTTACATCAATATGTAAAAAATAACATTGCAACCGTTTTGGTCCATAACGTTTTCAGATTCTAACCATCAAAATTATGTCAAATTCAAAATTGCAAAATGTACATGTAAACAACGTGCAGTGCTTATTTGAAGCTATGGCATAGCGCATGGCGCATCAAACGCGTCGCCGCGAAAGCGATTCTACGATAATAAATCACTTAGCTGACAGCCGCTTTATTTAATCACACTATAGGAAATCAACAATCAATTTACAAACAGTAAATTATACAGGTTTACGAGTTTTCTTTTGCGACGAATAGATTTATCTAAATGATGATGCTAATGGGTAGATTGACTTCTGCTTACGTATGTAAAAGATTTACTACCTTGAAGTAATAAAATGTATACTAAAAACATCTTGTCTCTATTTTCCACCCTCATAGTAACTGTAATTTGTAATGTGTATAATTAATCAATTCTGTAATATTAAATGTGAACTTGACAAAGGTAGTACTAGTTACTTTTATGTTAAATGTTTTGCTACGTATTACTAACAAAAAATGCGTGAAGTTGCCATTACTAAATAAATTGGTTACATTAGTGGAATATAAGTACGACTCCCATATAATGTTATAAGATGTTCGCCGACGTCGGCTTGTGACTTCATAATAATCGCGTCACGATGCGGGTCGTAACCTGAACAATGTGGTAAACGCCGTTTTCAACTTGCCGACCAATCACTTGAGAATAATTCGCACCATCTCTCTAGCATAACGACGTGAGACACTTAACACGGCGTTCCTATTAAAGTGAGATGTAGAACAAATTTAATGTGTCTTAATCGAGATGACTAAATCAACCTCTGTTTTAAATTATGTACACATTTTTTGTTCTAATGACATCTACACATTCTTTATCTTTATAATGGAATTTTATGTCTCGTTGTGGAGAATTCATAAAGAAATGCTTTCATTATAAATTCTCCACAACATACTTTCTCATCTGTATCTGTCACCCGATAAATAACCCGAAAAAAGAAAAAGCTGGCATCCTTCGTTTTAAGGTCTTTGTTACGTTGCGAATGAGAAAACGGTACATGTAACAGGCTCGAAAACCTGTTTTCTCAATTTTGGAATCGAGGGGACTTTAAATTGTGTAAGGCACAAAAAGCAGACGCCGGAATATGGTTCTTTGCACTGTTTCACCTGCGCGTTTCGGATAACGATCATTACATTAATGATTAATATACATTAGGTCGCACAAAAATATCATTTCGAGAATCCTTCCCTTTAACAGATGAAACTCGCTTAATAATATTAACTTAAAATAATTACGTTTCATTTTGGGCAATTTCCATTAGCTATATTTTAGTCGACCGACATAAGTACAATAACGGCTTGGTAACTAGTGACATAATATTCTTGCATCAGTTTTTATAATGAGCGTATAGGTATTTACCTACATCCCTTATTATTTGCGATTCACTACAAATGTGTGCATTAGTAAAAAACTAACTGTTCATCTGTTTGCACTTGGCTGAGTTCGCAGTGGTTATTTTCTGAGTCGTATTCTTAGATAATTTGACATTATTACAATGTTATTTTTGACTATTTACCGTTTTTATTGTGCTTCCAGTCGTTTTGTGTCGTGTTGTAAAATGTTAAACTCGCGTTAATTAAATCACATGAAATCCCCTTATGTAGCCGTATTACTACATATTTTAATTTAGAAAATTATCGGCTTCACAATTTATAATAGGCGCAATAATAGGTTCCTGAACAATCCCCTAGACGCGAGCGTGTTATTTTCTATACATTTGCTCTAAGTGCTTCCTCAACGTCTAATAAGGCATAATGACGTGTTATTTCTGAAGATTCACGAATTCCGATCGCAAGAAAGTAAGGTGCTTCGGTCACTGACCTATGAGCTCCAGAACCGCTACCGCTAACCACCGCGCCCGTCCTGCAATCAAAAGAAAAAAGATACAATTGTTAATTACGCAGTTTACACATGAGCGTATCTCAATTATGACAAGCTGAATTATAGGCAGGTGACTCTTAATCACACGCTCGGCGCGCTGAGTGCTTCGCGGGGGTTTGCTCGTGATTCCCTCATTGAGGAACTGAGCAACTTCCCAGTACCGTCTTGTAATTACGACGGTTTAGTCATAAGAATTTACTGGAATGTTCACCTTAGTATAATTCTGTTGTTTTAACTGCATAAGAATAGCTAATTATTTTCGTATACGTCTGACGCCGAGTGCGTTGGTATCCAAGAGGCAATCAGATTAACTCGAACTATGCGTATTACATGGGTAACGCTCTTGGTACTTGGTATTCGTCAGGACATGTACACTGAATCCGGCACAGTTTATAGGAACTAATAGTGTAGTTCACAATAGTGTTTAGGGGCATTAGCGACCATAACACCGTAACGTGTTATGATTTTAAAGCACGAGTTAAAACATGTGCGGTAACATTACGGCAATATTATTATTGCGTTGCAATTGTTATTTGTTGAATTTTAGTACTTTAAAAAAACGTAGGATGCTCATCTGATTGCAGTCTTTTTAAGTGGATAAGACTAATAAATTAATTTAAGCTTAATTTTAAAAAGCGTAATTTGTCGCCATTTCAATTATAAACTTAAAAAGTCTAATGTTTAAATTAAGCCATTTCAGGTTTATTTATGGCAAAGAAAAGGAATACATCCTTATAAAGAAACACGAACAGTTTTAATCATATATAACTAATAAAATGAAGAAAATGATAAATAATGACGCTTTCAATACTAATGATCTTTGCCCACATGAATAGAGCGTAAACTTAGAGTACCAACTGCTTACATTTCGATCGCAAACGACTGTGTATTAACATGCGACGATTTCCATGAGCCCGTTTTGTTAGTATTTACATTCCACCGTCTTTTGTATTCCAAAGAGGCATGTCAAAAGAGGATTGTTGAATTTGCATATTAACTGTACCCGATTAGTGCATGCTGTCGAATTTAAAAGTATCTATGTAGGATGTTTAAGGTGATTAGGGTTTAAGCTGTTTTAAGTTAGACGCCTGTGTGATAATTATTATGTTTTTATTTCTGTATATTCATAAAATATAATGGTAATGCCTGACAACATTATGACATTTTGTTGATGATTTTTTTTCTTGTTTCAGGTAATTCAGTGTTAATAATCAGTTCGGTCCTTATTACCAGCCGGGTTGACAGGTACAGGTTTCAATTGTTTTTTATTGATACCTAAACAGCAAAAGCTCTATAAGTAGTATTTTATAAAATTTTCAGTTTAAAAAGTTTTATGCAAATATTTAATGGTTAGTCTTACATTGTATGTGCACAAAAGAAATCAGCTTATCAAAACATACAGGCATGTTCATCTATCGATTTGACAGCCAATACCTACATTGTTTACTAATTGGAAAGCTCCGTGTAAAAAACCTATTTCGTAGAACAAATAATATAATGTTCAAATGTGTTATCTTTCACGTTTCCGTTTCAGCTTCAATTACAGTACAGTAATAAACAGGGTAAAAAACCTATTTGTACAAGTCACTTTACATTGACTGGGCCACATCTACATTCTCTCAATCTGTTCCATTAATCAAATCATCTGTATTGGTATGTACATTGGACGTTACGTCACCCGATGTACGCTAACCCACGCTTAGGTACGTATCATTAGAAAAACGCGACCAATCCATACATACGGATTGGTCGCGTATACGTATAGTATACGTGATCGTTGAACCTCAAAACAGTGCCTCGAATCTCCCATGGTTACGTGGTAGTGCACAGGCACGGTTGGTTCACAATTGCAATTTCACACTCAAATAACTAGAAATAGACAGTTACGAAAATCGTGTGGGAGTTACTGTAGCGATATTAAGAGCAAAATTGTTATGTTAACATCGTAACCGGGCAGATCAAATTGAAATGATAGCAGCTATATTACAAAGTGAGTCTGTAATTTTAAAAAGAGGTAAAAACTGATTTGTATCTGTAAACAAAAAATTTAAAATTGAATTTACTTTATTACATACACAATATATTTCTCAATTACTACTTTAAAATATTTAGTATTTCGTTGAGTGCGTTTGCCTAGAAGATATTATTTTTAACTCTGTATTTCGTAGGCTTGATTTATTAGCCTCATACGTGCGAATTGAATAAATAACACTACTTAGACTGAATAAGTCATGCCATATTTAATTCTCGTGATGTTATATGTGACACTAAATTACGACTTGCTTCATCAAGTTTTTTTTGTCTAGCCGATGTTTAAAAAGGCATAGAGATAAATAGGCTTTCCAGTTCGCTTTTGTTTAATCACTTAAAATAAATGCTTTGAAATACCTTACTGTAGGTAGCGGCAACAATTAACGAATCAAAAGATCTTTTTTGCTATCACATCTGCTTATTTGTTTAGACAGCCATTTCGATATGTATCTGGGCAGTTCTTTTACTTTTTTTTTATATATATATACACGTATTAAGACAGGCGTTGTTTTTAATGCATTGTCATTATCTTGATCAACGATGAATAATATACCAAGGTGGTAGTTAAACTTCACCTATCACGAATCGTGATCACTTTTAATAAAACTCTTATACGCTCCAATGGCTGGAGTCGTTTATTATTTTCGTCTCAGATATTCTCCGGACCCTTCGGACGGTTGGATTGGCACGAATTAAAATCCGTTACTTTGTTTAGAAGTTCAAAGGTTCGTAAGACCACAATAGTGTGGTGTTTTGTCTCGATTAGTTTGACGCGCAAATTACGGTGTTTGCGCATCTTCAGCGCAGGCGCAAGGTGTCCGCGCCCTTACGCTGGCCCGACGCCCGCGCGCAATCCGTCAAAGTCGTGCTCCATCGCCGTTCTCACCAACCGTGCCACCACAAGCCAAAGTTTTATCGCCATTACGTAAAGAAGCCATTACTGAAGGCGCCCCTGCTGATACGTACACTGTTACTGCTTTAGATTAAACTAGTTTAAGTTTAATCTAAAGCAGTAAATTCACATCAGATAACGGCAGCTGAACCCCGTACATGGGTGCTCGCAGTTGAATTCGTGCCTTTATATCTAGACATAATCAGGTGTATTCCATTTGAATACATCACTCGGAACAGTGCTGAAAGGTAGAACCACTTAGCGCGACGTACCGTATTAAATGCTTAATCTTGAATCCGTTAAACCTAGTCGTAATTGATTATTATATTAATAACAGAAATCCTTTATTAATATTCTTTATTGTTAGACCAGTTCAAGGAGGAAGTCGGGTCAACCACCTGTAAATATTGATTTATCTCGCAAAGGTATGCGCCTAAGCACACAATGTGTGTTTGTGTCGTGGCTGCGTGTACTCCCTGCCCATTAGAAATACAGATAATATAACAATGCAGTTGCAGGATACGATATTTTATCCTATAAATCGTTCATTTGAAGTCCGCTGCGAGTTTTAGTATTTACTATGTGCAATATTGACGCATAAACATTGTATAATGAATGATAAACTATCATCATAAAATATTGGCTTGTTATTGTTATAACGAAAGTTAAACTTCACAATAAAAAATAGCTGTCCAAAAATTTACATTTCAGCATTTTTGTTTTTATTTTGTTGTTAACGCAATGACGTAAGAAGGAAAAGTTATTATGTCCTGTTCGGAAGGGTCCAAACTAGACGTAATAACTTTTCCTTTGGAAGTCATCCATGACCAAACTGATTGAAAGGCCTTCGGATTTATTCCCACCATTCGTCATCATTAGATATGGATTCCCTTCTAGTAGGTGATCCTTAGTACGAATGTACTATGGAACACTTACATCCTTAAGAAGCGGACGTACATAGATAATATATGTCTGTGTGTGGTTTTTGTAATTAATCAGTTGAATTTTATATAAAGCAAAAGTCTTGAATGCTATAAATTTTGGGCATTTAGGCTTTTTTAGGCATTTCTTTGTACTCTTTTGTCCACTTAGAATAGATCAGAAACAAGTACACACACACAATCATAAAATGTATCTTTGCTAATTAATGTGTAATTTTAAGAATGTTGTACTTATCAAAGTGAACAAAATACAATTGAATTTCGTACATCCCTAGAAATAAGTGGCGGCGCAATTTATAAGCAACATAAACAGCATTGTTATGATTAATGCATTGAGCTCGGTAAACCTTTGTCCGGCTTTCGTCGTGCTCATCGTGAAAGGGGCTCATGTTTGCGAATCAATAGATAGATGTGCATCGATACCGCACAACGTGTTCACAATACGTCACGGCTGCCCACGCGCCCGCTACCTTGTTACGCTTCCCTTATATATCACCACTCCTTTTCTCCTGTCTTACGTGTCGTTTAAAACTTGATGGTGACTGAACCGTGCTGCTCTGCCCAAACAATACGATGCACCCCAGTAACTTTCATATAAAATACGTTTTAAACAATAGAGAAATAAAGTATGTTCCATTAAACATCTCACCTCACGGCCGCCGATATATTTACACCACAAACGATGATAACACAGTAAGGTTTATTCATATCGATGTACGACGTGACGAATTAAACTTCAATATATCACTGGCGTTATTAAATTTCAATATACATATTACTGGCGTTATGTGACATTAAATTTTCTCAATATTGTGGAGTTCCTGAGAAATATAAAAAACACTACCATAAAGGGAAAATTTTCTGGAGCTCGTTTAATTTTATTTATAGTCTAGAATAAAATCAAGAGGTGTGCTTGAAGATGATTTCATTGAAATAAATAAATAATGGTTTTGCGTAAAGTCGGCCAATCTGCACTGGGCCCGCGTGAACGACTAAGGCCTAAACTCCCTTTACGGATAGGCTCGTTCTCCTCGGTGGATCGGTCGGTCATACATATTATACATAGAACCACCCAGACCATTAGACAATTTCATGAACAAAGTTGTGTGTACTACCCGGGGATCGAACCCGGAGCCCTTGATGTATTCAGCATTTATTGTATTTTTTCATTGTGTATGTACATTGGTTAATAAATAGATTTGTTTCTTGAAGACATCGACCTTCGCAAACTAAAATATCGGCTATGAATTTTGGAACTAAATCTACGTGACGCCACGCGCTCTGGAACCATCGTTCCACCGAATTGTAGAGCCACTGGGTGATTTCACAATAAGAAACGTGATTTGGCCTCGAGCCGCAAGATGTCCAAATTTGTTGGAACTGTTTTGCTCCGTCAGTAAATTGAGAATGCGTATACTATTTTCGTTTAAGTGAATTTTATTGCTAATACTGGAGCTATGATATAGCATAAGGTGATGAAAAGTTTGAACTTTCTACAGATTTAAAAGGATACATCTCAAAAAAAATCGCACCGAATAATTGTACCACTTGGAAATGAACCATGAAACGAAATAAATTAAGGCCATAACAAAAAGAATTATAAAATACGGCTAGACCTGTTTTTAACGCAAACCGTGAAATCCGCTATAATGCTATTGAATTGACACCGGTGTTGTCTGACCGGAATTATTTTTTTATACCATCGTTACTTTTATTCTTGGCGTTGACCTTGCACTTGCTCCATAGCTTCAGGCTCGATGTCTATCTGAGGCGATTGTGTACGTACATGCGCAGTCATTGTTAGTTAGAGACAGTAATTGTCGTCGTTAGAGGGAGTATAGTGGCCGGCGATGTGAACAAGGTTATGGGGTTCTAATTGACAGATCACAACGACGGCGTTGGACACCGTAACCGCCTTTATCCAGGCTAACAGTACCGCTACCGTACGATACAGGCGGCTGCTTGCGCCTAGTACTCGCCACCGCAACGGGAAATGCCGGGCATCGCAGTCTACGCCATTGACAACCTATTCCACGCAACACTCAATTTCCCGGAACGTCCGTGTGGTTTTGTTACCGCAACGAATCTGTCCACCCAAGAACCAACAACTTTCTTGACAACCAAAGTTTCACACGAAAGTAAATCTTCGCTGTAATGTCACCTTCGTTTGGCCAAGCATTTTCATTAGGCATTCTTGTGGTAAACCCCATTCTGTGTCATCACTATACGAACTATTCGCCGTGTCGGTTGCTAAGTGAAACCGTCGCGAGAATCTTTTCTTCTACCTAATGCGAGCCGTTTCGGCTCTTGTTCGGGATCCTTCTGTGACAGCCATTATAATTTCTAGTGAATGTGGAAGTGTACAAAGAGGGCTTCGTACTCACTATAAATATTTATGAGTAAGTGCCTATTTTCTACACGTGGGCTGGTGGATACGCACGATACCGCCGGCCTAATTGGACGTCTGTAGGCGCGAATTTGTTTTACTCTGACGGGAACTCCTTATTTATATTTCCACATGCTGAAGAGAAATTTATAATAAAGTTGTTCAGCTGCACTTCCTAGACTCGCTGACTTTGCCCACAATTTGTGGCCGCTAATAAATTTCAGCAGTATTACTCGATGCGATCCCTCTGCAAATTGCCCTTCGATTGTGTTATATAACGATAAATGTATTAGAGATACCAATCCTACTTTCTCTTAACTAGTTTCTTGGGGCCACTATAAGAAAGTAAAACCCCGCTACGCCAGCGCTCACCCCGTGTCCTGATGACATACAAATTGCTATGATAAGTTATTCTGAGATGGGTACTGATTTCTATTTCCGTCAGTCTGTGCAGAGTATGATCCTTTTTTGGATTTGATCCAAGTGTTCAATGTTAAACGAGGATCGTGCACTTGCATACATGTTGTGTTGATCGATTGAAGTGAATGCAGTCTTTATGCGGGTAAAGCGGACGCTCGGGCACCGGCGACGACCCCGTTGGTGTTTGCGTTCGCATGTGCCGTTCCGTATGTGGAACGCGGGAACGGTAGTGCAGCTAGACAGCCATCTTGCCCTGTCCCGCCTTAACTCTTTAACCTTTATATGGCTGCACTTACAGATGCAATGGTTTGTATTTATATTGCTATTCAAAGAGTTAACATTTTGCAAGTGAACACGTGCTTTGAGTTAAATAGTAATGAATTGTCAATATTGATCTTGAATATTTAAACTGAGTTATCTGTAAAAGTATTTTTATTAAAATTTTATATTTGACACATCTTAAAATCAAGACATTTCGTTACAAAAACAACGTAAGGAACGACACAGCGGTAAGGAACGGGCGATCACGACGTTTCGCTGACTTAGTAACATGGTTGGCACACTTTCAGGAGGTCCCGCTTACACCGGCGACAACGTCACGTTTCCCATGTTAGGGATTGTTTATTGTAGTCATGATGTGACCTTAACATTGTATTTTACGATTGTCTCGTCACCGGTCCGCACACTGACATTTCAATAGGGAAGGTGAGCGCGGGTCGCGGCGTGCGAGGCGGCACGAGCGGCGTCGCGTCCCACTCGTGCCGGGGCTGCGCCGGCTCTCTATGTCCCGGTCGGCCCAGCGTGCCACCTATCAATCCCACCGTCAAATGACTTGTTCGTGAATCTACCCGCACATTCACTGTTAAACCACGCCACCACATCGACACCCTTGACACTGTCACATCTGCCTCTATCAACATTATTATTTTTCATCAATCCGTTATTATTATTATCCTATACTATATTATTGTCCCTAAATAACCCACATCCCAGACGTTGCATAAATCACTCGATATCGAATCGCATGACCCGAACGACTGAAGGATATATTTCATCTTTTGATAAAGCCTTGAAATATAGCCACCATTTTCCGCATTGACAAGCAGGCGCCGCATCGCGACTAAACGGGATTAATTTCCCTTTACCCGAGCCTGGACGGCTGCATTTCTCAGATCGCCTCCGGAAGCTTATCGGCGTCGGTGTTGACTTAAATTTGCAACTCGTATATTTTCGTCGCCTCGTCGATTGTGGGTGCTCACGATTTAACGCTGGTATTAATGCATTATTCAGCGAGGTTTTCATTAGTTGCAGTATCATTGCTGGTGATCGCGCTCTCGTTAAAATGTACGGCTGGCATGACGGGTGCTCGTATTGAGCAGCTTGTCGTCGCACGCGATCGCTTATCGACACTTGCAGTGCCTACTCAAATCACTGAAAAATGCAATTACAATAGCACACGTCATGCAACGTTTCTGTATCACGATGCCACATTCTCCATTTGCATTACTTACGTGTGTTTTATGTCTTCTACGCGCCGTATCGTCTCGTTTTGTCTTTCAATGGACACAGCATTTTCATAGTCGTAAATTGCGAGCTGTTTAAGTCTGCCTATAAAATATTAAGTGCCATTGAAGACATGCCACTACGTGTCGTTCAATAGCTGAAGATAATCATAAAACATTAGGAAGCTTCTATGGGCGTTTTCCCAGACTCACGGTTGCGTGCCACTTTGTCATTTAGTAGTAGTGATAAATATTGCAGAACGTAACGATGAGGTTCACTGGAAACTTCTCTCTTATATTTGTCCGAGCTACGATTTTATGCAGTGTTTGAAAACAAAAATATAATTCAATGCATGCACTTTTAAGATTTCATCGGGAAGTCATAAACTTAAATTTAATGAATATTTTATATAACGACATTATACAGTAAAATTCCAAACAATGCTCTCATGAAAATATCCCTCTGTATTATAGATAAATAAATATATTCACTGACATACAAAAAGCGGCATGCAGCCACACACTAAGCATAAGCCTGTAATATGGGTTCTAAACAACGGATAAACATACTTAAATACTCTTTTGTAAATATATACATATCATACATGAGAAACACCCAGACCAATATAAACAGAGAGGTAGGCATAAATGTTTTCCTAAGCGTATGAGAAGATACTAATCATTCTCTATAGCTGCCTTTCTAATCATAATATGAACGTGATAGGCATCCACTTACAGCCCACGTAATGAGCTGCTACACGATTAATTCCATTTTTACTATGTCATCGTTATCAATGAAATGAACTCTCACAATATTTACGTGCTGCATGATACGAGGATAAATTGAACCAGTCCCATACTCGAGTCGGATACGGGCATTACTTGCGAGAAGTCTTATCCGCTTTCATGGTGCACAATTTTTAATATGGCGCTATGAAGGGGCGCCGCGTTTATGAAACCCGGGCTAATTAAAAGGCTACTTTGTGGCTTGACCAGTTTGAAAGAAACTGGCGCGAACTGCACGGACTGGTTTGTCAACCCCACATATGATACACACTCGCGGATGTGGTATACTTTCGTTGTTAACGAGCGCACATCCCGTACGCGTTGTCCTAAATAAAACGACACCTTCCTGATGAAATGCATCGATTAAACTGCATTCACGGTCATACATGTCACATTTCACCGGCGTATAGTATATTGACATAATCGGTTGAGTATCACGACAGATTAATTATGCAGTTATTGCCATGTCATTATTATGTGTTAGTGAAAATGTAACGGAATGAAGATTATAGGGGCTCGAGAACAGTGCTCGTTCCGATTGGTCCATTATGGCGAATCAAACCTTCGGTCGTTCTTTTGGATCCCTAAAACTAGTATCCTAGTCTAAAATACTAAATTTATATGGTTAAATTGAACTAGGTACATTATCATAGATTTTACTACAGTTCAAACTTAGTGTTCGCATTATGTGTTATCAACATCACATTAATATTATACTAAAAGACTCTTATAGTCCAAAAAAGTGTCGTTTTTAGATACTTTCCGTACATTTGAAAAATTGTCTCACGGTCCACATACTTAACCGTGCCATCTTCCGATCAGATTGTATACTTGACTCTTCATAATAAAAGGCGAAATTATGCGGAGCACATTGATTGAATAATTCAAGTTTGTTATGTATTTAGCTATAGTCTTGAGGTCAAGTATGACACAGGACCGGCTGGTGTAAGTTCCCTTAATGTGAATAGCGGAGGACCGAAATGTCTGATGCTAAATGAGGATTTCATACAGCAGTGGACTGCTATAAAATCAACCGAGCAAACGATGATATATAAAGCAGGCCTACTATACTGTAACTTTTGTTACAGATGACAAGCTGGCAAATTTAGTGCGAAGCTAGTTTAATAATAAAAATAAATATCCACTGACATTCACACAGCGCCATCTAGCCCCAAGTTAAGCGTGAAGCCTGTATTATGGGTACTAAACAACGGATAAACTTACTGATATAATTATTTTATGTAAATACATACATATTATACATAGAAAACACCCAGACCATTACAAACATGTTCATGCACACAAATGTGTGTACTGCCCGGGGATTGAACCCGGAACCCTTGGTGTTGCAGTCGACCTCTCAACCGCAACACCAAATGGATCGTCCACCCTTCTTAGTATTATTTATATTTTTTCGAGTGGAGATATACCTATAGGGAACTAATGTATGCTTAAATATAACATGAACTTTCTAGAGGCCTAACCTTGTATGGTCATTGGAAATGTGATAATAACCTCTTCCATGTTAGAAGTCAGCAATAACTCTGTCTATTTTTGGCTAATGATAGTTGGCATCGTACTTGATATCAAGTGTTAAAAGTTTCAGTTTTTATCCTTTAAGTTATAGAATCTAAAGAAACTTTTTAAGTGATAGAAGCCGGCGAACCATAGCAAGACATCACAGCGACCTGTATCAAGATGATAATGCTAAGTTGTAATTACCTTGTCGACGCTTGCCCGTGAGTGATGTCCGAAGCGCGTTATGCCTCGCACTTCGCAACCTGCAACGAACACAACACATGCATTTATAACTGACGTCAACTCAATTTACTGGAGCAAATCACTGATAGCACTGATATTCATTTTAAAATTTAAGTGTCCCTGGCAAACATAAATGTATTAGCTTAACTGCTAGGACAATAATGTTTATATTTACTATAATAGTATTCTCAATATACCATGCGTGTTTATGAAATTTGCATATAATATAATTATTATAAAGCGCGCCAAAGCTGCAACCTGCATCCAACAACATATTATGAAAGCTATTCAATTAACCAATGCTGTTTGTTTATTGACGTAATATTGGTGTTCGCTTATAGAGCATCGGCTTCATTATAGAGCCCAGACACGCATGCTTTTATCTAGATCTCGGAGGAGGCTGCGCCGGATGCTTATAAGTCCACGCCCAACGCGAAGAATTAGACGTCTAGCGAAATGAATGGCATCAGACTTATATACATACGAGTGTTATATGCAAGTATGCATTACTACGATTAGTTACACATTTAGTTTTGGCAAATAGTTATTAAGTATATGCCACTGCATTTAATTGAAAGAGAGTTTCCTGGCACTTGGCAATGTAACGATTAAAAATATTTACCAGTCATAAATAGCAGCATTCAAATAAACAAAGCCTCACACTGACCGGGTTAACCTTGAATGGTAAATGTGCGCGTAGTTTCGCTGAGGAAAAATATGCCATTGATGCAAGCAGCGTGCGTGCGCCGGATAACGGTCACCGCAAGCCGAATAAGTGGTTTAGCATCGTACGTGGAATGATAATGTTCACGGCGAGACTTGTCACGCAATTGCGTACCGTGTCACTTCCAGCCCACTAACGTTCATAGTCCCACTTTCTAAGCTTATGTCCTTGAACTGTCGACGTGTGTGAAACCGCATTTCTTAAATATAATCGCAATGATAACGTTTGTTTATCGCGCTAGGGGCATTTCACTTTCCGGGTGAGCTGTGCTGTGGCAAGGTCAGTGTGATGTCGACCCAAGAGAGAATGCAGCGGTACGAAACGACGACACTTTCAACTAGGCCGGTGTCGATGTCTATGTCCCCGCACAACAATGCGCCGCTAACGAGATATAGCGGGCGCCGTCAGGAGGCGCGCGCCCTCTGATGGAACACCTCAATCCTCTTTGTTTACGTTAGGATCGAACTGGCTCGCAAAGCCCGATCCCATCCCGAACGCAATAAACCTCGGAGCTAGCTCACGACTCCGCAATGTCTACTCTTTATCGCCCCCGCCGAATGCGGTACGATCTTAAACGTATTTTAATAACTTCCACCCGCCGGTTGCCGTAATGGGTTCACCATGCAAATGCCTGTGCCAACGGAGCACCGTTACAGACCGATACCGCCGGTAACGAACCGCCCCGTGAAATAAAAAAAGGCAATAATCGCAAACGGGAAATCCGATCATGCCTCAAGCGGCTTGAGGTACGACTGGGACCGGTGCTCTCATTGTAACAACGGCTATATAAACTGAACCTCTCGCCACACGTTAACTTAAATGTCCACCTGTCCGTCCTTAGAGTGTCACGAGAAAAAAGTTTAAGCGACGTAAAGAAAGTGCCCTTGCAAGTTCCCGAGTGCGATTCTATCTGAGATCGAATGAGGTGAGTTGTAGTGAAGTTGATAGTGTGGATTTGAAGTTCCCTTTCTTGATATGGCTCAGCGCTTTCTCTGTCACAGCTCTGCGCTCCGACACCCGCACTCTTCCTTTCTACATCGCAGCGACAGCGATGCAAGTCATCGCTAATGTGCAACAGGCGTTAATCATAATGACGCATCTCCATTATGTTAACATGATACTCAGATAAAATTTTCTTCGCACATTTTGCTTCTAGGTGTTAATTGTCAACCACTTAGTAGTTAAGCTTCTTTGAACACTTCCAATTATATAACATTTAAGAAAATGTTGCTTTCTCACGTGATTATAAAAAACCAGAGGGCGAAAACGTGACACGGAGTATCAGCTACGAGTATCATCGGCAGTATATTCAATTTATCAATTATTATTTCAAAGCAGACTCATTTATCTATACAAACTGCACTATAGAATAAGATTCACAATTTTCTCACGTCCGCATTGAGATCGAGTTAAGCGAGGACAACCTCTGCAAAAAGTAACTTGGAAATCTAATAGAGTTTGTGGCAAGCCGGTTATTTATGTTATTTTTTAGTTTCGCTGACGCTCGGGAGAAATGCTATGTAACGCTCGAGAACGAAGACTGAGCAACCTGACATTACTGTAATAACTCCGAACCGCCCTTCTGTCATTACTCTGTACACTTTCCTCGGGTAACTAAAGATAAAACGCTTTTTATTTTTCAAGGGTATGTTCTTTACAATTGCTATTTATGTGTTCATACCGCCTGGTCCCCATCGCCGTGCCTAACGAAGTTTTGATGGTGGCCCTTGTTGCGAGAGGCGTAATTTTTTGTTTACATTCGTAATTTGCATTAACTGCATTGCATTATCAAAGTATTATGCGATGTTGAATTATGTGAATTGCGGCTTCATTTGTTTATAATGATGTTAAGTCAAGTGTATCTGAGCGTGATGGAACTTGTCTATAGCGATGGGAGATGACAAGGGCTCCAGAGTTTGTGCGTGGCTATTGCACCGCAATACTCTTCTACTACGTACTTACTTCGAACCGTTGATTATGTCTACTGATTACATACCACAAGTCGCCACCTGTCATTACTTCTTTATTACTTGAAAAACTAATTAACCTATTTTGCATGATCGGACATGATCATTTTATAGTTGAATGAGGTCATAAATGTATAATTTGCCGTCGACAACATTTCATTACAATTAAGGCCAATTTGCTTTGTTTATATAAATATGTATCTAGAAATAATTAACTTTTTGTGTTTTTAAGCAAGTTAATCAGTCCCGTTCGAAATACTTATATTTGAATAATAATAGTTTTAAAACATTTTAATATGTATTAAAAAATCACAAATAAAACAAATATCTTTGTGTTACTGGTTTGGGGCATCGTCAAAAGACCAAAACCATTGAAGCGCATTTTTATGAAGGAAAATTCATATAGCCATACTGATTTAATTGTTATTATTTTGTAATTCAGCCTGACAGGGTGTCGCCGTCGACGGATACGTCAGGAGGACAATCATCATCATTTATTTTAATTATTTTGACGACCCATTTAGTATGATGGTTGAGACGCCGGCTCTTACTCCAAGAGTTTCGGGTTCGATCCCGGACACAAACATTCGTGTGCATGATCATGTCTGTTTGTATTGGTCTGCGTGTATTCAATGTATGTATTTACAAAAAAAATACTTTGATACGTATGTTTATTCGTTGTTTAGTACCCATTTTACAGGCTAAATTATTATTTTGGGACTATGGCGCTGTGTAAATGTCAGTGGATATTTTTTATATATTTTTTTGACATAATTATTGACTTCATAAGTTTTCACTCCTCGATTTTGAGCCATTTTTTATAATATTTCAATATGGTATGTCGTTAAAAGCAATTCAATTTTTCTTTGAAAATATTTTTGAAAATTACTGTCATAAATTCGACCAAAACATTTTTTTTCTGAAGGTTCTTTTCTTTTCCGTGCTATATTTAAGATGCGTTTATAATCAACGCGATCAGGCGAGGTGTTACGTAATACGCAAGAATGCGGTGGCGTGCACTTTGTTGCAGACACGTCCGATGGTTCCTGTTCGCATGTGAACCGTATTTATTATAATTACGTCGCTCGGCCGCCGACTCCGATATCGATGAGACGGGAGCACTCCCTGATGACTCCGCTGCGATACAATCGCTCCTCGCCCAATTATGTTCAACCAACTTATACTTTTGAACATAGTATTGTGTCTCTGATGCAATCCACTATCGAATTATATGTCTATATCAAATTAATTGGAGTGTCTCTGACTAGTCTTTAAGATCGATGTCAAATCAACTATTGATGGCAAACCAGACGTTGTAAGTTGTAACTGTTTCAATTCGAACCGTGGTTAAGTACCGTGTACCGAAAAACATGTTTGGAATAATCACCGAGATAACAGTATGTGTGTCGACTTTTTTTCGGACGAAGCAAATACGTATGCACATTGTAACGCGTGCCGTAAGCGAATGACGCCGACGTTTATCAACATCACGATGTACATTGTAGATTTAGCTGATTATTTAAAAGAGACCATGTAAAAGTTGCCTGAGATGTGATTAGGATACAAAGTCAATCTCAGCTAGTTTTTCCCAATCAGAAATGGTTATCTTAATAATCAAATATTTAAATATGTTCGTTAAGGTTTAGGGATCACCACTGGTAAAAATCGAACTAATAAATATTTTTTAAGCTTGAGGGGCTTTCCTATACCTATAAGAATTCATTTGAAACTTAACAGTCACTTAACAATTTCAGGAACCAATTTTGCAACTATACTGCGATTTCAAACGGGATCCCACATTCCCTACATTTTGTGCGCCAGTCGCCACCCGAAGGCGGTGTCCCGTCAGACAATTAGAATATCGGCGGCTCAATCCGGCCGCATTAATTGGAGTTGCATTGGCAATAGTTTAGCGATTAATGCGAGCGATCGGGGCGCTATGAGGCTCCGTTTGCGTTAGCGATATCGGGCGGGCAATCGTAACCTCTTCCCACATAATTGGCGTGTGGGCGCGGCGGGTGCGGGCGCGTTATCCCGATCGCCGCCCACCGGCGACGAGGCGACGCCCGATTAGATAGCTCTGCCCCCGACACCCGACCCGGGAAACACCTCCCAGCTTGTGACGCACTCAACCCTCACACACACAAACAAAATCATAACCACACACACACACACGTAGCCAAACACGGCATACACTTGAGGTAAGCATATGTAAAATTATTTGCACTCCAGTGTGTCTATCACCCTAGCTCTATGTGGTATTCAATATGAAGTTATATCAGGGATCTACAACCGGGCTCATGACGGTCGCCGTCTCTATATAAGCAGACGAATAAAGTTGAATGATACCTAGCCTGATTATGACAATATGTTTTTAATAATACAACAGTCCCTAGGTAAGAGGAACTGCTAGATTATGATAACATACATACTTTTTCTGACTCATAACATAACACACTCTGGAACTAATGAACATAATAAATTCACTTAAAACAAGCCATTAATCATTTGACAGCATGATGCCTTTATTAAAATATGTCTTAAAAGACAATAAAAACCAAACGCTGATAAGATTACACATCACTTAAAACTTCTAGATTTTACAAAGCTATTCATCGTAATGCTAATCATTGTAAATAAACTTGTTAAATTTATTCAAACAAATTGACCCGAACGATCATAAGCAAACAAATTAATTAAAATCGTTTGGAATGAATTATCTGTCTACTGTCGTGACTAAGATAGTTTAAAAGCTTAAGTGCTTTTATGTTTCGATCTAGATGCCTTTTAGAACCAATAAATAGCACAATAAGGACACCCAACGCGATGGCCGGTACTATAGAACTAACTGCAGACATTGGTTGACGCTATCAAGAATCATAAATCGAGTTAGGGGGACATTTTCAACTAATATTTTTAATGATACTGTTCGAACGGCTCTTATGTTAACTTTTATGGGAGGCGGAAGATATGACCATTATTGTATTGTTTGTTGTGTGTGTAATGTACAAAATGGATAGCATTCCTCTTGAAATAAAGCTACTAAGTCTTCGAATAACTATCTAGTAATAATTTCTTAAATGGAAACAGCATAGGGGAAATTGATAACTGTAGGAAGACCCAGGAAGAGTTGGAGCAAGATTGATGTTGATGAGCCGATGGAAGAGTATTCCAGAGCGGAGCGCACGCCTCCTGCGACAATACCCCGCCAAGTGATCTCTCATTAAGAGACAAGAAGTGGCACTTGTCGGCTCGTTACGCAGGACGAGACAGCGCGGACGCTTCATTAATTGCGTATTGTCAATGCTCCCGCGGCCAGTGATCACATCACGGATCGGGCGATCTCACAGCGTTCCCATTTCCGCCCACTATGGGACCGGCCGCGAGCCTCTTCTATATGGCGATCGTTAATAATAATGTACCGCGAAAATTAATCGGAAGCATCGATGATAGGCGTGCATTCTCGTAACGCCTTGATAAACACAGATAATCGCCGGGACCGCTAACTTGACTTAGGACACAGGTACCGCCCAATCCAGGTGAAACTTAAAAACCATCGTAATTTCAGTTTAGAATTCATAAACATTCGCCGTAACTCGAACACTGAACACGTTCTCGATACATCGTTTAAAGAAATGCTAAGCGGTGGCATCCTGGCCAAGGCAGAATTCTATTCATTATTATAAGACAAATAGTAATAATTCCGCAGTGTAACTTGTAGTGTGTGCCTTCGTGTCTTTCTTAGGACGTCCCTGTAATTTGAATCCTGCTACTGCCAGTCAAGAGTGTAACCGAACAAATTATTCTAAACTTGTAATTCACTTTCTAGTTAACGTGAATGCCCCACGGGGTTTACGCGAATATTCATTCTTGAAACTTTTACTTGTCTCTAGTCTGCTTCGAGTTAAATGGATTCAGTGCAACGGAAAACTGGCTGCTATCAGCGCGGACTATCTGTGGCGTTGTGAATATATCAACCGCAGCGATGCATGCCTCGATCGCGCACAATATGGTTGACGTTAATTGACGAAATACGGAGTGCCAGTATTTGTAGGCCGGGATTTATGCGCGCGCAAATAGTTACTCAATTTGCATTGGATCTATGTAAAGCGCCCACTCGGATACTCGTTACCGAGCGTCGGCCCTCTGCGCCACCGCAGCCTAATCGTCACGACTCAATCGAACTTTTGCACTATTTTTTATTTATTTCGCACACTATTCCATATTGGTATCGTGACCTGAAAGTTGGACACAAATTTATTTATTGTTGAACGTAAAGTTGGATTTTAAAATGGCTTTATTTGTGGTTACTTCGCCTGCTTAGTAGAATATTCGTTACAAAAACATGTTAAACAACTATGATTAGAAATAAAACAAACATGAATTTAATATTCCTCTATGAAGTTCATAATTAGGTGGGGCCTGTACTTCTCGCATTATTTTTTGCTCGGTATAACCATGAATAATTCTAAATATATAATTATACTGTAAACAAAAGAGAATTTACCGAGTACTTTTCTGAAAGTACGCATACATCGCTAAGTACGTCTATATTTTAACTGAGCATTAAAATCTTGAAATATCAATGCAAACCAGGTATCGCAGTTCATACTCATGTCCCGTTTATTAGTAGATACAAATAGAACTACGTGGAAGTGGAACGATCTAGTCAATGCGCATATAAGGTAGTTTCTAAATGCACGTAATCTAAATGTTAAGTAATAAATAAATTTGATAAGAGCTTAATATATGGAAATTGCAACATTTGTCAAGAGCACGATGGTTAAGTACGAACACAAGTCTGCAGCTCGTAATTTAATACCGCGATAGTGGGAACTGTTCGGTGGCAATTTACACGTTTTCAGCAATACTCTGTGCCGTTGTTTGGATACGCCGGAGCCAGATGGGATCTTGGGCAATGTTTTCATGTTGGCTTCAGTGACATAGATGTAGAGCAGCGTGCAAACAAAATTAAGTAAATTCAACCGTGGACGACCGCATGCGGACGCTCCATTGCGGTGTTCAATAGCGGCTCGTTCTGCAAATGACATTTCTCATTCATAACGCACCGAATAGGTGCAGAACGGGGGCCGTATTTGGGTCACACACCGTTCCTCAGTAATAGAAGTGCGGGCGTAAAGCCGCCGCGTGCTACCGCAAGCAATCCGAGAGACGCATTCGAAGCTGTGTAATTTGCGGATCGTGCGTTTCGGCTGCGGTCACGCGCGTGCCGGCCGCAACGTTCAGGCAGCTGAAACGTGCGTCGACAGACGACCCTCCCGAATGAAGCAATCCATAAAGCAAAGTTCACTGATCGTTTAATAGTCGTTACATTTCGTGCTTATAAGCTTCTTCAGAATCACGACCGCCAAAGAAATTAGGATTAACAGAAGTATCTTGCCCGCAAAACGAATTGTACTTATATCTACTTGAAAAACCATATCGCATTGTACTTAGTGCTACTTCATTATTTATGCATTCTCAGTAGGTAAATCCTGCGATATTGAAACAACGTTTTGATGAGATTTATGAATATTGTGACGGAATTTATCAGGCGAGTTCCTAGTTCAGACACGTGTGCATGTTCACATTCACACAAGTATTGATTATATATGTGAGAAACCTTTCTAATGATTGTATTATGGGGATAATGTCATGTAAATTGAGTCAGCGTTTACTTTTCTTACACCTCGTTCATTCGTATTCCGGTACGCGATGAAGATTTGTCGTGAAATCCACTACGAATATATTTATTTTACAAGCATAGGAGTACATTGGCAGTAGGTTCAGTAATATTCTTAGACCAAATGAATTGTTAAATCGCTGCTCCCATGTTAGGTGATCATGAGAACATGTTCCGATGCATCGCAATGCGTGTCACGAAAGTGTCGGCGCTAACGACTCCATCTGGAGTCACTTACGGTGTCTATTTTTCAGATCGCGACCGCGATTGATAGGCTGCATTGTGATTGTCGACGGCTGCTCGCGGGTTGCATAATGCGCTCGTGGGAGAGGCCCGCGACGACGCCGTTATGCGACGCACGCCACCGGTACCGTTCCATTAGTGATTTTATTAGACGATTCGCGTGTATCGTCCGTAATCAATTCGAGCACGTTACTGGCTGTATCGCGCTCCACTTGCACGCCTTAAAGCGCATTTGAAGGACCGTTTAGGATCACACGCTGATCATATTGCCTGAAGGCTGATATCTTGCGCTGGACAAACATTATTTTCACTACAGTTATCTAAGACGCGCTTGTATATCACAGCTTTGTGCGTGCCTTATGGCCTCATAACACGATATCAGGCGTTTACTGTTACAATTAAGATGAACTGCTGAATTGGTATTCGTTAGTTGATTTTGAAAAGTTGCGCAAATAACACATGTAAATTTTCGCAAACGTTTATACAGATCTAGTGTTTGTTTTTATCGTCTTATTTGTTACGTTGACCGAGAACTATTCAACGGTACTCATGTTTTTAGGACTCTCTACTTTTTATGATTTTTATTCTTTACGGATTTCAGCTTCTAAATAAATTGAATTTTACCGAGCTTTTTTAACATGACTAAAATATTTGAATTTGTATTCTATTGATACCTAATATTATTCTTTAGTATAACGGGATGGTGTGAACTGTTGACTTCTGATCTGGATGGTGCAGGTTCAAATCCCGCCGTGTACCAATGTCTTTATCTTCGGCTACACAAAGTACGTAAATCTTTTGTTGGTAATTGTATAAAGTATTTTAATAATATACCACAAAATATTGTCGATCTTCCCATACATAAGTTTAGGAAAAAATTTAAAGTACCCTTCTATTAAAAAGATATTACAGTGTTAACGACTATTTAGCCAATAACATTATTCAGCCCTAATGTGCTCGGATTGTGTTCCATGTAAAAATAATGTAATTAAGATGGTTATATTACTTAGACATATGACAGCTATGTATATACCAATGGTATTCTATAAATTAGACATGATATGAGATATATGTATAACCCATTCGGTCGGTCAATCCGCTCTGGGCCCGCGTGGACGACTAAGGCCTATACACCCTACCGAGGGGCACCAGCTTAGCTTAGGTAGGCTGGTGTCCCTCGATAGGGAATTTTAATGAGCTAATGATGAACATAACACCACAACCTTTCAGTTAAACTTTTTTAAGATATTATCTTATTTTAAACACATTTCAATAATCAGTTTGTATACATGCAGCTTCTTAAAATCAAAACGACAAAATGTATTTTATCTAAATACTTGTTTGTTGAGTACGTTTAACGAATGTACTGTCTTTTTTAAGTTATTAGAAAACTTCTCGAATTTTAGCTTCACTGAGTACCTATGTATACATCTCTACCTTTTTTTTACTGACCATTCAGAAATATGTTTTGTACATATGAGCCAACTTGATCTTTTGCCACATACTTTGACACATGATAAATCAAGTCCTACATTTCGCCAAATGTATTGCAGTCTGACTGAAAGCGAAACCGGTTGCTCAGCGAACTCAGACACACGAGCTTTTGCTACGTGTCATGTCATATGTCAATCTCACCATGACTCACATTAAATAATACATTGCCAACGTTATGCCCAAAAAACGACACGGCGTTTTTTATTACCATTTGCCCTGCGTCATACACACATTCATGTTTGGTACAGTGTAGTTTTTCTCCCTAACTCCAAAGTCGGTTATCAAACGCTTTCCTCTCGTGTTTCATTACTTATTCAATTTTATTTATATCTCACCCTTTACAAGTCCGACGGTCTGTCTATTACTCGGCCATTGTTATCGGCAAGAGATTTGTAAGTCAACTAAGAAGATAAATAATTCATGTGTAATTATTGTTTCGTATTCAGTGATTCAAGTTGCATGGATAACTTAGAAAATAAAAAGTTGATGTGCACAGACTGCGGTGTATGTAAAGGCAATTTTTGACTTAAATATTTTTTATGTGATTCTGTTTATCCATTTTTATGCTTGTTGTCTCTTCCTAGGATAAACATAGTATTATGCGTTGGGTGGAAAAACACAGGATCAGCAACGCTCTCTTTAAGAGCGTTGAAAACCGCGTTTTGATAAACGTTGCAGATCTTCGATCCAATGGAAAGACAACTACTCAGCGAACTTCCTAGACTTGAAAATTCTATGATTAGGTAGAATTATAATTTATTTAATACTATTTTTAAATCCCTTAACAAGGGTTATAGGTTGACGCTGTAAACCATTTATTAAATAATGTATTCGCGGCCTCATTCGCATTCAGTATTATACAATGAATATTAGAACATATAAGTGGGTGTTGAGGAAGTCCTCAAGTTCTATGACCGCATTATTTTGGAATGCAAAATACCTCATCGCCAAATAAGATGGAATTGAAAGTTATTAAGTGTTGTCAAGCTTTTACGAGTAGTAACCCGTATTTAGGTTAATACTACACAAATGGCACAAGACCGGTCTTCGCTTCCAAATATCATCTAATTTATTGGGCATGTCAATATTTGGGCGCTGTCTGTGACTCAGCTCACACCCACGATTGTCTCCTTAAGAGGTGTATTTACATACTCACCCGACCATCAACGAACATAATGACCGCGACTAAATCGGATTAACCTATGTTTTAAAAAAACAAAAACAACTCTTTACACTTCAATGCAAATGGTATAAAAGTTCGACCTACTTTGAAATATACATTTTACATCGTACTACATAAAAATATCTTTCTAAAAATATACATTAGTTACAGTTACACGACCAACAGATTTGGCATGTTGATTCCCAATATATTCCGTTTTAGTGCAGTGACTAATGTAGCTAACTAAAAAATGGTTCTCCGAAGCGACTCTGAAATTGGAATCATTCCTTGTTAACGTGCTTTTTGCTTTTACTATTTACCGAGTGCAGGCTATAAAAAGGCGTCGATGCCGTCTCATAAAGCGTGAACGAAAAAAAAACAATGAGTAGAGGACACCTGTTAACGGAAGAGTTGTCGAATGGCGTGGTGCGGGTGCGCACGGGTCGTTCACCCGCGCGACGTAATTAAAATCCTTCATGGAAAGTACGCTTGATGGCATCCATCCTGACCTCGCGCACGACCGCATCGCGCTTTACGCCCTCTAAACGCGCCTTTATAAATAGGAGCGCGGGAGACGCAGGGTCCCGGTTGCGTGATGTACGAGTAATATCGCCTATGCACCCCAGATATCCCATGATGCATTACGCGGAATACGAAGCGATGACGTGGAAGCACTAAAATTGCATGATTATACATATATCATGGCAGCGATCGTAAACCTTACGCTTCAAATTGGATATTGGATACGGTTTATGGCGCTTGGTTTTGGGTGTAAGTAATTCGATGACGTTAGCACTGATTTTATTGCTTGCCGTGGGTTAAGCTTTTTGTTAAAAGTATAATTTTCTCTATTTCGCCTTGTCTTGATGCACTTTTAATCAAATCAGCTACTAATACCTACATGTATGACAGTGGATCCTAGAAGTCTTAATAATTAGCACTATTCCTTGCATTCCGCATTGAGTTCCGGACCGTTACCCACCAGGTTGCGTTTGTTGGTGGGCAGCCAGCGCCAGGTTTTTTTTCTGCAGGATGCACATGCAGTTGAGGTTGACTTGATTTGCAAAATATGTTTGGACCATCCCACCCATCGAATGCCCCGTGAACCTTTGCCATAACTGTAATATTAAAAGAACTGCCATATAATATACGTTTAGCTAGCGTCAAGGCAGATGCGAACGAAAACCGAGAAACCAGATAAATTCAACATTGTTATCAGTTTGTTATGCACCTCGTTGCACGTGTCCGCCTTAAATTCCGTGCCTCTCTTGCTTGTTACAATACTTTTGTGCAACTTTTTAACTTGGGAATGTTGCATAAAAATTACTGTCTAGATAAAATCCGACTCGTTCTCAGGTGCATTCTCGTAGGAAACGTGATGATGAGAGCGATCGTCGTATTAACGGTACAACAGTTTTTGCTGTTGTTTATTTGCGATATACGTACACCATGCGTCATCAATTATAGTTTTATATTTAATAGGTAAATGAATAATTATTGTTCCCCAAGCTTAATTAATTTGTGTGCATCTTTTAATATTAACGCCTGGGCGTTGAGGGCTTTTGGGTGGTCAACCTTTTCCAATAATAATTGAATTTGGTAACGCTTTACCAGTTTTGATTAAAATTACACGGTTAATTATAAGCTAAATTGGGGTAGCCCGTGACGTCTTTTGTACGCTCCGACTGAACTAAAGATTCACGGTTATTGAAAAACAGTGTTAAGTCTAAGCATATTCGTTAATTTTCAAATGTGGGTTTATTTATTTTTGAAAACTGATATAATATATGGAAAGGAATGGCGAAGATATTGCTTGTTATTGAAGATTAAGTATGCGACATCATCGAACAGTTGATGCCCTGAAGACTATCAAATTGTAGCTTGCGATCCTCATTGAAACAATCGGAACTATGGAATCGCGCAATCAGATTGTTTCCATAGTAATCAGGAAATCGGAACGCAGTCTCGCCTTGTGCCCGATAGTGGCGAGTGGCGTGTCGTCCGCACCGGCGCAGTCACGAACGCGCGCCGCTGTTCTCACGTGACCCTCTTAATTATAATCTCAGGGCGCCGGCAACCGGGTCAGATGTGACCAACTGTAATAACTAGGAATTTGGAATAGCAACTGATTCTGTGGCGCTTTTTTGTGGTATAACTAATAATAGTAACAATGGGAACGCACGCTCTACGGAATGTCGGTTTCAATTTGAGCGCTGTTAACTTTTTTTGAGATGTTAAAGTGAACTGTAAATTAACCTTATCCAATAAAAAAGTGGTACTTTAAACAAAATAATCATCCGATAACATAATTTTAACTAAACTCAAAATAATAGTTTAGGAAATAAAACCATACACTATGTTGTTTTGAATAAACTAAGATAAGGCACTACATACACTATGTAAACATTTGCACTATAATAATTAAATTATTACCCAAACTTAATCGCTACTAACACCGATTCTCACGTTCACTTATCGCGTTTTAAAGTTAACAAGCTGCAGTTAAGTGATTAATGCGTACATAAGTTTAGAAGCATGTTAGGTTGATGCGTATTCCGTTACAGCATCCACGAAATCAATGTCACGTAAAGATTCCCGTCTCAATGCGCCGTTGAGTTTAATTGAAAACGAAAAAGAATGTTATGGTCTGTGCTTACATACAATATGTACATGTTTACACTAGCGTGCAGTAATACTCGTAGCTTCATCGGTTTAGTAAGCTGTTAACGTCCTTTAATCCAGATTCCATTCATTATGTGTATAATAAACTCGTTTATGTTTTACAAAATGTATATTTTACCTGACGACGGAAGAAATGAGATAGTGTAGTTGTAATGGTTAAATAAAATAGTACACTAAAAATAAAATAATACACTTGCTTGTGTAGTTAAATAAAATAATACACTCGCTGTTTGGTTTGTTAACATCGTTACGATGGAAGCTACAAATGTATGTACGGACTAAGTAAATTAAAAAAAATACATATCACTACCTCATTAAGTTTATTTGCGCTGAACACTTTGTTACTGTTTGATTCTTTTTGACGAGGCGTATTAATATTGGTGCTGCATTTGTAACGCTTCGGGAACTCGTTCGTTGGCTGGTGTTTCACTGTCACAGTAGTAATCATTCGTTAGATCTTTATTACAGGCGGTCATGTGAAACCAGTTAGTAGCCAAAATTTATTCTAGTGTAAACTGTGCAATGCTTTATAGAATATAAATTTAGTGTTATATAGTTTAAGAGTAAGGGATTTCACTTCTTGCTCTGATATTAATTATAGAAGAAATAACGTATTTTTTTTAAAGTATATGATAGGCACCCATGCAATAAGCCAAGTAGGCATGCATTTAGGGTGTCCTAGCCTTCACTCAAGACCCGAGCCGACATAATTTGTTGGTAATGTATCCAGCTAAGCAACAATCTGGGTTCTGGCTATCTGCCAACATGCAGTAAACTTGTGGGGTAGTCCACTTCGAACTCTGACATTTGTAGAAGAAGTAAATAGCATCCGTTAACGATTCGGTATATTATTTAAATACTCAATTCAAGCAGATCAGAATAACACCATAGAACACATGTATAAGGTTTTGTTATATCCGATAAATAGTTTAGGAATATCGGATACACAATCGGCATATTTATGTGTATGCAGCAAACGCTTCAAAGCCGATCTGATGACCCGGCGTAGGTACACGTGTATCAAAACATTTCCAGCTAACAAGACGGCGCGGCGGCAGGGACTAGGGTACTAATGCTGACCCCTGACCCCGATCGTGCACACGAAATCATTCGTTATACTTTAGTAGCCTCGCAAAAGCTACTAGGTTCCGTTTGCAATCGCCTAGATACCTAGGGTAATCCGCGATGCCTCGCAGCTGCACATCGCAACGCGTGGGAAACGCCCCGCACTTTTTTTAACCAGCGTCATTCGACACACTTAGTCCTTTTTCTTAATTAAGTTTAACGAGGACGCTGACGTTGATTAATTTATGCTGGGAAGAACATTAGCATATTGCGGTACTAGACGTGAAATCGCACTAACTTCACATCAGACGAGCTTATGACGTATTAAGAAGTTTCATTAGGTGTACATTATTAGGCTTATTGCAACGTTAAATTTTATTGTTATTATGATAGATGCCCTTAATTCCAATACTAAGTAGACCTCCCTCGATGTTTCTATTATTTAAATTAAAGGTAATGGATCGCGATCTTGCACTCTCGTCCACTGTGAGATGTATGATTATCGTTCTAAGCTGATCACATAGATCCTGTTGAAAAACTGCGAACTGGTTAGGTGGCATAATTTATCTAGTATAATTTCAAGATTATTATAATTAACCTTTTCTTTCAAATTAACAAACAAAGTCTTTATACATGTTGTTACCCAATAAAAATCCGTTATAAAATCTAAGAATATAATTAATTGTAATAAAACATAAAGCTGAACTACCAACATCCGTTGCTAGAATATGGTTTTGCGTTGTCATAAAATCGCTCCCATACATTTAAGCGAAGTCATGCTTTATGGTCTACCATGTTCCTGCTTACTGTTTATAACGAGTATTTTAATATTTTAACTTTTTAAGAAGCATTTTAATAAAGATTTTTTTAGTAGGTTATAAAATTGCGTTATTCCATTCAGTAAAACTATTAGAAATAAAACCAAAAATATATTAATAATAAATACTCAGACAGGTAAGTGAAATTTCTAGCTAAGTGAATAAAATTCTGGCAGGATCTTAATGTGAAGTCATAGTCGAGTGATAAATTATTGTAACTAAATTTAAATTTCATATTACAAAAGTCCGCTTTATAATTGAACAATATTTTGTATCACTATGAGAGAGCAGAATAATAAATGCGGAAAGGCCATTACACCCGCGACAGCTATCACATAATAAAATATCCTGTCGTGATTTTACCTCAGTGTAAAATAATTTTGCTCACTCTAACATTACACTGAACGTTAAGATTTTTCATTCAAAGCTATAGTGTCACATTAATTTATCACCTGTTATGAATATTCAAGTTAACCAACAATTATTTATGCTACCCTGTGAGTGCGAGAAATTTAATAAGGAAAAATTCCGCATCCCAGTTATATTTAAATGTTATTTTCAATAAATTCAATGAAAACGTTTGTGACTTTCCAGACACACCACATGCACTTAAGTTAGAAAGTATAATAAATTATTACAAATATATATGCAAGACTTTTAAGTAGCAATACTTTATGAAGATGGTGTTAGAAATTCGAATATGCTTCTAAGTCTTATGTAATGTGCTATTTTGATATTAGCAAAGAGTTTTTATCGTTGTACTTTTATCACATACTTAATTACTACTTTAATTTCAAATATTACACTAATATTATCAACAGTAAATTTATTAAATACCAATACTTCATTCACAATTTAATGAACTCAGAACGTACAGTACTTACAATAATTTCAGTACAAAATATTTGTATGCCACATACATAACACACGTAAGCACCTGAAAAGCAAACAACAGCGTAGGTACTGGATTTTATATTTACTATGTCTGTGCAGCTGTAGGCGGCTATCGCTTACCAACTGCTGCAGTTAACATTCTCAATGGCTGAATTAACATTTAAAACGCTAATATTTCGCCAATGCGTTGTTGATGCACTACAGTTTTACTTTTTTTAAACCGTGCGATGGAACGGCGCGCGTTTAAAATAAATTACCCTTATATCTATTTTATCGCAGGATGTTTAAGAGTTAAACTAAGAATCTTGTAAGCTTGCGTCCTTGGTAAGCTTATTTATCGTAAAAATATTCAAAGAACTTGACACCTGGCCACGAAATGTTTAAATTATAAAAGAATACAATAACTTATCTAGATAGAGGTCGCTTTAGGTTTAGTTGAGGATACCTTTCCTATTATAGTTAAAACGGGTTGAGAGCTATACAGTTCCTATGTGAAACTTATATTTTTATAAAGGACAGGATATCATTGGCTTTAATTTAAAATATTTGTCATTAGGGCTCTGCGGAAAATTTAAACCTCAAGTATTTGAAGACCTTAATATATAAATTATTGAAATGTACATGTCGTAAAACAATGTATAAAGGAGGTACCTACTTAATTATAATTATATTCCTGTTTCTATGCATATGTTATGTTAAGTAACGAATAATATGCTATTTTTGGTTCAGAAACTTCTGCTTATTGTTATACTGTTATATAAAATATATTAAAGTATACCATTGACTACAAAAATAATTTCGGTACCCATAAGTAAACATTTTTGATTTTGTAAAAAATATATTTTAATAAAATCAAAATGTAATAAAACCAAACAAAATGAAAATAATGTTCATTGATGATTATGATAATTTTTAAGTCTTATTCTTATCGAGTCGATATGGATTCAAAAGTTAATTATGGTAACACGATCAATATTGGGCCACTTTAATCGCCCTTTCATTTGCCATCCAGAGGTCCCGGAAACCGCACGAAGATGGACAGTTCGGGCAAGACAGTATGTGTATTTTTTAGTTCCCAAAAAAACTTTATTTTCTATATAATATACTAAATGTGAACGTTTACTGTTGTGCACTGTGAAGCTACGCGGAGCTGAGCGTTCGTTGATGTCTTTAGTACTAGCTTCATCGCTGAACGAAAATGTCCGCGAGGTCCCTTTTACAATATACAATTAAACAAAAAGATACAAATGTATTTATAATCTGGATTATTAATGAACTATGTTAATTCAATAATTTATTCTCAACAAATATTAAATCAAATTAGTTATTTAAACTCTAAAAATACTTTTATTTCACTTTGTCTTTAGCAACTGAAATAAGGCTTTAAAAGTTGAGTATTAACAAGTCTAATAATAACATACAGGCAGGAAGTTATTTCTTGTCTTGTTTTTATTTTCTGTATTTAATACTTCGGTCAGTGCTCCGGATTACAATAGCAATAAATAATATAAGACATTGGGCTTAACGAATGCTTTTTGGAGCATAAAAAGGTTGGAAAGTTTTAACTTGCTTCAAATAACGTTACATATTATTGATTCTGTTATATCGCTGTGTTAAAATATGATTCTACAATTAAGTTAATTTTGTTTAATAACGGCATCCTTCAAAACAACGCGTTGCCATTATTAAAGTGATTGATTAATTTGTTCGTAATATAATTTAATGTTGACAAGTTCAAACTAGTTAGGCATTTTGGATATCTTCTTTTCCAAATCGTTTTTTTATTCGATATTTTTGATTCTAGTTATTGTAATCTATTCGTATATCGTTTTAAAATAAAGAATGAAATAAGTCTAAAAATAAACCGTATTGGACTAACGCGTGGAGTTTAAAGGACATAGAACGTTATCTTTGTCAAGAATCGAACGTGCATTTATTTAATTATTTTTTTGTAGAATTTAAATAGCATTTTGTTAAATACGTGATGTCAAAGATCCCAGGCAAAGGGCGACCGCGTCGGTTTATGTGAGGTCGTGTACCGCCAGTCCATGGCTATTGTAACTGAACGTTTAATTACAGTCATTGCATCTTTTGAGCACTTTCCTTGTAATTGGAATTTCATTCGCTTTCCCTTTGCAATTTTATATACTACCCTTGATTCCATGGATTCGTATTCCCCTGGTATCGCTTCAGTGAAGCCCTATCGGCTAGATTGTAGTCTTAAACGAGCTACGCCTGAGCGAAAAATTGGTACGTGCTCAGTTTAAGAAAATAAAACAGCAATTTACATATTGAAGTGAAAGGGCTTTGATATTATATTCCACTTTTCGTTGAAAGGCCTTTAGTACCTTTTTTTTAGTTTGTTAGATATTTGCCAGATAAACTTTTTTAACTCGTTATTAGAAAACAAGTTCTTTTTTAAATTTAAACTTTGAATAAAATGTGCACAACTTTCCTTCTTATTAATCTTAAACTTGAATATAATATTATTATGAAGAATATGTAATTTGTAACTAAACGGCGCTTTGAACAATACGAGCGATATAATGAATTGATAAGCTCTCCCGCGAAAGCACTAAACGAAGCGTCTCTAAATATAGCGTCGTTATTGCTATATCCGCTGTTGAATTATCGCTATATAAAGTTCCTTTTGGAGGTAATTAAGACCTTTATATAGTTTTATAATTAAATCTAATGTGAATTGTAATAAGGTAAAAATAATTTACAATGTGGGAATTAACTTTTTTCATTTGCTCTTTTTGTCTTCCAAACAACTTTGTGAAATTTGTGCTGAAATATGTGCTCCTTCTATTTTTAAGTATGTACTTTATTTTATTCGGTTACAATAAAACAGCCTGTATCAATATATAATTAAATAATATATTTATTTAACGTAAGATATTAATTACTTTAGTTTGTGTAAAGAGTCAAGGATACTGAAGCTATTTCTGTTTTTAAAAATTCATGACGGTTATATAATATATTTTTAAATTTTATAAGCTCTAGCTAGTTACTGCTTAGCACTTACGAATTCTTTAAGCGGCAATCGCTTGCCATATCGGTTGTATAAAAACCCTAATAACAGATCCTTAAGCAAGTTAGACCTAATACAGACGGAAAGCATGGACGATGAAATGATAAATCTAGTGGAGGAGTCAAACGAAGCGGCTCTAAATATAGCGTCGTTATTGGTATATGCGCACCGGAGCTTATCGCTCTATACGAGATCGAAGCCGCGGCGTGAGCGCAAAAACCTTCTTCTGTTGCTACCTTAACGGTACGAAGCAACTAACGTCATTTTCTTATTATTTTTACATCGCTATTTCCACGACCGAGCTGAGAGTCTGTAACAATTTTTCCTGTTGACTAATTACTGATGTGCTTTTAAAGCCCTCGCCATAGGAGCAAACTGATTCGATGATTTGAGTATTTCATCGACGTCCAAATGTATAAAGTACTATGTATTAGCATTAATTACAATGGTGTTTATATTTTGTTCAACCATAGTTGATATGGTTAACTTAATACGATTTATCAAGTCCCAATTAGAAAACTACAGAATTAGCATATTTTTTAAAATATATATGTATCTCATAAATTTCTAATAAAAAAAATCAGCAAAATTGTCCATCTTTTCTATTTTTATGTAATCCTATTATACGTTAGCCACATGATAGCGTACAATTATAAGTACTAAAATAGTTGTAGCATATATGTTCAGTTCAGTAGTTTTCTATATTAGGGCTTTTATTATCAGGCTTACAATGATCGCTTAATTACCGCGTCCCTATGCACTCGTGTCCTTGATTGCGTCAATCACCAAACCTCTATAAAATATTTAATAAACCAGTTTACTGTGCGAGATGTACTCAAGTGCCCTCACTTGATCTTCGCTTTCGCATGAAAAATATTTCCACCGGTTCGCCAGTTTGCAACCCCGGGAAAAAAATACGAAAAATAGTTTTCGCAAATAATAGAGAGTCGCTCTTACATACCTTTAAGGGATGGATATAACACGCGAAAAGACGCGTGCGTCACGTGAAACAGTTCAAACAAATTCAACACGCAAGTTCATGAACTTTTCACTGTTCGTATATCACAGGCTGGCACTGTCCTCGCCGGTGACGCGCGCGCTGCGATAGTCGCGAACCTAGTGTCGCGGCCACTCTCGTCGAGACACTGAACTTGCTGGAGTGGGCCCCAACGGTTATAACATAACACGTCTGACGTAACCTTAACCTTGCAAGAAGAAGAGGAACGAGCCGCCGAAGGACGGAGAGAGAGCGCGATAGGCCCGAGAGAAAGGGAGAGATGGCTGCGGCGAGCGGACCGCGCCGGACTGCGCCCGCGTTGCCGCCGCCCGATCTCCAGATATGCCCGTTTCCCATGCACGTTGCTATTTCACACATTTTTAAACAGCCTAATTGTGGTACAATTAGAATTTTATTCCTCTTATTATGTATTGAATTGCCAATTTGGATTCAAATGCAAAAATTGAAGTCTATTTATATGTAATTGTGTTTTCATACTACAAATAGTGATTTCAGCACTTAGATAAACTAAGATAAAAAATAACAATGACGAAGAAAAATCAATAAAAAAATGTCCGAGTGCTTGACACATACGTTGACTTTTTTTTACATTCACACAACGCCATCTAGTCCCAAGTTAAGCAGGAAGCATTTATTATGGGTACTAAACATATACATAGAAACCACCCAGACCATTACAAACAGACATGTTCATGCACACAATTTTTTGTACTGCCCGGGGATCGAATCCGGAACCTTTGGTGTTGCAGCCGACGTCTCAACCGCTACACCAAATGGGTCGTCAAATTGTTATATTTATGACATAATATTATTCATTGATTTTTTTTCCTTAACACGTTATTAAAAGGGTACAAAATCAAAACCACGAGCATACTACTATGTCACTATGACAAGAAGCAAGCGACGTCATTAAATTCTGCCCAACTTTTGCCGCGAACACTTTTTAGTGAGATTGTGCATCTGGTCAGATTATTGACTATCTAAGATTTAACATGAATAAAAAGGGGCGCTTGCATTAACAAATTTCTATAACTTGTTGATATTGAGAGGCATGAAAATGTCTTCATATGAAATACAGCAGATAGCTGTTCGTATTTTGTTTGATTTGTAATGGTAAATTAATGAAGTAACTTGCAAATTTTGCGATGACAAAGAAGAAAGAAGCAGCAGTACGTACTATTTCTATTTGTTACCTTTCATTGGTATTTTTATACATTATTGAATCTTTATGAGAAAATTCCCTCAATTGTCCCGGCATTTATCAATGGAGCATAGGTTCGTGAAGAAATTACTTATGATACATGCCTTATTACATTTCCTTAAAAAAAAATACCCATCTTATTACATATAAATTTCATATGATAGCTATGACCATGCTTTGTACACAAAGCGTATATAAATCTAATCATCGGCATTGAAACTTCCCACACGTATTGAACGGCAAATTAGTACAATAAGTTTAAACGCCCTCTCACTGGGCAAACGAATAAGTTCATTTCACTTTTATCACTTCAACATGTTCACGTTCTAATCGAGTTTTATTTGTATACATCGAACAATATACAAGATCACGACCGACCCCCACTTTCTACGGGTCACAAGGACGCGGTTGGTTATACAGTATTTTTAACATATTTCTAAGGTCTTTGTTCAAATGCAAATTGCGCTTTCACTCGCGGCTCTATACCGAGTACTCGGAGTAAATACGCCCTCAATATCATTACAGTAATCGATGCATCATGGTTTCTCATCAATTCATCATACTTCCTCACTGCTTATTGATTACATTATAAAGGAATTTTCCCAAGATCATCTAAGTCGCCCAACGTTTCCCATCGTGCTTCCCGACTGACTGCTTATTAGACATCGGGTTATGATGCGCCTCATTCATTTATTGGCCACTGATATATATCTTATTGTTTATAATCAGCACCAATTAAAAACCATGGTTCCGCAATTAGAATCAATAAATAGAGTAATTTGCATGGTTGTTATGTAACCTGCCTAGGTCATAATAAAATTATTAATTACGAGAGCGCTCTTCAGTATGTTATGTTCAATCAAGTCATGAACGCATTCTTAGAACGTAAGTATTCTCGTTTATGCTAATGATGCGGTCGCCTTAAACATATTTGTATTTATAACAAGCTATTGTTGATTCAAGTTAAATTTAAAATTTTAGAATGGGACTTTTATGATTAATAATAACAACATACCTTATCAAAGGTTAAGGTTTGCAATGCTAAGCATCGTTTATAATAATCGTGTATAAATATGCCAACATATTTTGGAAATTACTACTTTGCTATTAACTTGTGAAAATCGGTAAGGTGTGTCTGTGTGACATTTATTTCGCCTGCTGATTATTCATTAAACAACTAAATGAAAAATATTAAGAAAATAAAACAAATATAGATAAGCTTTAAAACATCTTGATATGTACCTCTATCTATAGTTGCCCTAAACTGTTGCGACCTAGTATGAAATCTAAGATTAAGATCTTGCGCCTAAACTTATTTATTTTGCTACGCGTAAATGAGATCATAAACTTTTTGCCTTTAGATTACATAAATATTTTTTATTATAATCTGTGTATATCCGAGAACGTTTCAATTATTTTAACTGTCGGAGAAAAGGTCCTTTTAATCCCTTCGTCTCAAGCAAAATGCTATTTCTATAATGATGTTCTCGGCAAAATTTAATACTGTTCCTATGCTTCCGTAGTGTTAATATTAAGTCTTATTTCACGTCGGACACGGCTGTTGAATCATAGCGGCGTTAATACTTTACACTCGCTGGGCTTTTATTGTGTTAATATTTCTTTGAGGTGGCGCTAAATGTCTAGGAAACCATAATCGAGTTTCGCCCTTAATAACAACACAACGCGTGTTTGCTGATTTGATTGGACTGTCAATTGTATGTAATTGGGTGTTTGATGAAAATAGTATTGTTATTAGAATAGAACCTTTAATACCATGCTAACGGTATATCACAGACAAACATAATTTATTAATACATAACTATATGTCCTTTCGTCTAAATAACAGTACTTACAGATTATCGCAGCCACTTCTCAGCATGAGATAGGTATAAGCGTGTACGTCGTAAATTAATGACTCCACGCCCACATAAACGTCGGTACAAAGAGGTTTTTTTTACACCCGCCGTAGACTTTATCTACTTAAGGCGATTAATAAAAGTTGGGCGCCAATAACGTTGTTTTGCTAAATAAGTGATCAAAGTAATTATAAATAATAGCGCGACATACATTTAGCACATCCGATATCTGGATAGTCGTTATTATACAGAATTATAAATTGGATGGCATCAATTTTATCAATACGTAAAATATTTGCCACATTATTAAATGACCACAGAGAATACATTTTGGTACTGCATGTTGGCAAAATATTTACTTAAATCTGAATTAAATAAAGAATAAATGTAGTAAATGAAAAATAATTGTAATAATCATTATAGTAGTATCCTAAGAACCGATGTTGGAAGGGACTAGTTTGTTCGACACACGTTCGTGCTGGAAGCTCCGTTACTCATAAACTGTATCTATAAATTTATCATTTCACCACTATATATTTCCCGATAAACTTCTGTTAAATCATTGTTGTTGATACCTAACATAAACGTGCCGTGATTTACTTAGGGGATACCAGCAAAATGAATTTCGTTATGTCTCCTTAAATTATGTTTTAGTAAACATTCCTCTTACAGTGTCGACTCGTTGATAACGGACCACGGAATCTATTTATAGTAAAGATAAACTTGTTTTTTTTTTATGATGTGTCTGATTTTATATATATAATGAAACTAAAGTCTCTCCATATTATACAAATAATGAATAGGTTTGCATTTTTTGCACGATGTATTTATATGTATTTTATATGCATGCATTTTTTTAAGGAAATGTCGGACACCCGCCATCGTACGCTGTACTTGAAAGTGCGTTGTCTAAACCCTAAAACCTCGCTTTTACCCAAACCCAATGGTTATTAAGTCGTTTCGCACCACAAAGGATTCGAATCCGTATTGAATGAGTAGTTTTGCACCGGGGTGTGAACCGCCCAAAAATTTTTTAATGAGTCGATTTTGACCGCGCATACATTTAAATTGAAAGTATGGGAAATATGGAAAATCATTTATAAAAAGGTTCTAAGACACAATACAAGCAAATAAATATTCAAGTGATATTTACAAAAATAACTAATTTTAATTTATCACATTCATGACAAAATACCAGGAGACCAAACATAAACGAGAAGTCGAGATTAGGAAAAATATGATCATTTATCGATTCGTATAAAGTAATTAATTAATGCGTAAATTAATGGGGATTAGAATGAGAAAATAAGTATCACAGAATCAAAAGAATAATTAAAAATCAATCATCTAAAGACGGTTACTTTTCTAAAATAAATTATAAACTAAAATCTTTTTTTAAAATTTCGTATGGTGGACCTCAAATTTTTTTTATGTAGTTTCTTGTCAAAACCCTAGAGCAGGTCACAGAATTCATATTCTTACGTTTCAACAGTATAGTACTTATAGTTTCGAAAAAAAAAATAGCGTGTGCCATACGTAAGGACAGTCAGAAATGATGAATCTAAAAGGGTGCATTTGCCATTTGGCTAGGGATCCCTAAAAATCTTATGTATTCTTAATAACGTTAGCACTCTAAACTCTAATTATAATATAATGAGTTAATTTCTGGGACATCATTATTATATTTCAATAGGTGTACTATTTAATTTACTTATGTTTAGTTACAAGGTTGAAAGATAAAACTACTAATATATTCAACACAGATCACGTTCTTAACCCTATAAAAAAGACATGAAAAGTCTATATTGTATTCTGTATGTCACGTTAAGCGGCCTTTGAATCGGACCCCACGAAGCGGGCAATCTATAAAAGCCGTTTTCTGGTTTACTTTAATTTTACGACAATATATGTGCAAAAGAAAAAGTCTACATAAGCGACTCCAGGTTGATACTGCAATTTATAAAAATCACGTCTAACTTTTGTCATGACTTGTGTCGAGTGAAATAATATAGACGCAATAATGTTGCCGTAATGTTAAGCTAAGTGACCACTGCGAAAATATCCGGTTTTTTTTATTTATTTAAACGAACTTATTAAATTTTGGACAACGCTTTTGTATGTTACTCGGCCTCATAAGAAGAATAAAATAATCTTGATCCTAGATACCGTACAATGAGATTTGAAGGACTTCCGATAACATTGTGAAGGAATTACTGCGCTTCGACCTTACCTATATTTAACATTTATGTGATTTTGGAATAAATGTCCTCGACACGTTTATATCATCCGTATTGTTAATATGTCATTTTTATGTAGGAATATTTCAAGCTAACGATAAACATGTGCCCGTCAGAAAATATCAATCTTACGTATGTGACGGTACATTCTCCAAATATTGTTTAATAGATACTAAAATATCACGTAATATTATCAGTATGGTAATTATTTAGTACCGTTTAGTTGTAAGATCAGCCTCAGTAATTCAATGTCATTCCTATCTTTTCAGAAAATTACATATTTCACAAAATCAAAAATCAAAATCAAAATTCTTTATTCAAATTAGGCTTACAAAAAGCACTTATGAACGTCAAAAAATATACAAAAATATAATAAAAAACAATTAAAAATACTAAACTAAAAATATGAATTTTGATGCTTTGAAAAAAAGCGCTTCAGTGGATTGGCCTGTTGAGAAAGAAGCACCCAAGAAAACTCAACAGTGTAGCCTTTTTTAAAAACAATTACTTAATGTAACAATATATCATAAACACTGAAATAGCTGAGCAATTTAAGACCAAGGATTTTTATCACATAAATATTCGTCAATAGTGTAGTACCCTTTTTTAGAAAGGTGGTTTTTTATTCCAGCTTTAAACATGTGTAGAGGTAACTCGACAATATTTTGCGGTACCTTATTGAAAAACTTTATACATCTTCCTATAAAAGATTTACCTACTTTATGTAGTCTCAAGTCCGGAACAGCAAGTTTGTTTCTATTCCTAGTATTAAAATTGTGTGAGTCACAATTTTTTTTAAAGGTATGATAGTATTTACGGACGTAAATTAAATTTTCATAAATATATTGTGATGCTACAGTCATTATATTTATTTCTTTAAAAAGTTCCTTAAGAGAGTCACGGGGTCTAAGGTTGTAGATAAAACGAATAGCTCTTTTTTGTAGTACAAATATTGTATTAATGTCGGCAGCTGAACCCCACAACAGTAGACCATATGACATGACACTATGAAAATAACTGAAATAAACCAATCTTGCTGTTTCTACATCTGTCAAAAGCCTTATCTTCCTAACAGCATAAGCTGCCGAGCTAAGTCTACCAGCCAGTGATTCAATGTGAGGCCCCCATTGTAACTTTGAATCTAAAGTTATACCAAGAAATGCAGTGGAGTTTACAAGTTCCACTTGATCATTATTCATAGTTATGTTGGTCTCGACCTGCCTTACATTGGGCATAGTGAATTTTATACATTTAGTTTTTTTTGCATTAAGTAAAAGATTATTAGCAGTAAACCAATGCATTACTTGAGACAGAGCTCTATTTACATCGTCAAAAGTCGCCTTACGTCTGTTAACATTAAAAATCAATGACGTATCATCAGCAAATAGAACTATATCCGAAAGACTTTTACAATAGTAAGGGAGGTCATTTATATATATTAGAAATAATAGAGGGCCTAAAATTGAACCCTGGGGTACTCCCATGCGCAAAAGGGCACCATGCGACTTTGTGCCATTAATACAGACTTTTTGAACTCTTTCAGAGAGGTAAGATTCTACAAGACTCAATGAGCATTCTGATACACCGTAATGTCTCAACTTTAATAAAAGTGTTTTATGGTCGACGCAGTCAAAAGCTTTAGACAAATCGCAAAAAACTCCTATTGCATCATGTTTGTCCTCCCAGGCATCAAAAATATGCTTAATAAGTGCAATCCCAGCATCAGTAGTATTTTTATTTTTTGTGAAGCCAAACTGTTTCTCATGTAATAATTTGTTAACGTTAAAATGTGAAAGCAACTGATTGAATATAATTTTCTCAAATATTTTACTTAATGCAGGTAAAATAGATATGGGCCTAAAGTTAGATGGATCACTTTTATCACCGGATTTAAATAATGGTATTAATTTACTGTATTTCATTAAATTTGGAAAGAGACCTTTATCTACACAAGTATTAAATATCAATGCTAGATGGGGTGCAATACTATCAATAATTACTTTTATGATATGAGTAGAAATACCCCATAGATCTTCTGTTTTTTTAATATTTAATTCCTTGAAAGTTTTGGTTATTGTGTCTGGAGTTATGTGCTTAAAGCTAAAAATTTTTTTGCATTCAGAAACACTAGATGTCAAAAGAGAGCCAGCAATGGAAGAGCTTGAATTTAAAGTGCTGGTTGTTTCAATTGGAATATTGGTAAAATAATTTTCAAATACACTAGCTACTTCGAGATCCGCGCTAACAATATTATCGTTAATTTTAATGGAGAAATTATTATCGCGACTCTTATTCTTACATGTTTCTTTGTTAATAATATTCCAAGTGGCTTTAATTTTATTACCAGAACCTATTATTTTGTTACGCAAATAGATCGACTTGGCTGTGTGACAAACTTTTTTAAAAATTTTTGAATAATTTCTAACAAAGGCAATAAATATTGGATCCGAAGATGTAGCTTTCAAGTTATATAAATTAAAAAGTATATTTCTACTTTTATATATGCCTGGTGTCGCCCAATCACAGAATTTGGATTTGAAATTATTTACTTTAATTGATTTTGTTAAGAATATACAATCATAGGTACTTTTGATAACATTAAATAAGTTTTCATATAAACTGTCTATATTTGATACATTATAATGCAATTGAGAAATTTTTTGGTCAACAAGAGCCTTGTATCTATTAATTCGGTTCTTATTTACTGGCCTATAAACAATATCTATATTTTTAGAGACATGACAGTGCTCAAATTGTGCCCACTGTCCACTATGGTCTGATTGTAAGCAATTAATTATTGCTTTTTGAAGTATAATATTTTCACAAAAAATGTTATCTAAGCAGGTAGCTGTAGTAGGAGTAGCTCTTGTAGGCTCAGCGAATTGATAGGTTAAATTAAAAGACTTAAACAAATTAATAAACTGGACAGAGTTATGCGACGATTCTAAAATATTTATGTTGAAATCTCCACATACAATTACCTTCTTGGTTGATTTACAAACCTTTTTTAGAACTTCCTCCATAGTGGTCTCAAATAAGTTATAATCAGAAGATGGAGGTCTATATACACAAACTATAATAAACTGCTCAAGCTCTATACAGGAAAGTTCAATAGTTCGCTCAATAGAGTGTTCAACAATATCTTTGCGTTCTTTAAATTTTAAATTATCTTGTAATAGTATAAGTGATCCACCTCTAATAGCAGACACTCTCATAAACAAACTACCAACTTTATAATTATCTATATTAATATAACAATTATGTTGCCTTATCCAGTGTTCAGTAAGACATAATACATGTACATTTTTATGTTCTAAGAATAACCCTACTTCTAGGTCTTTGCCAGAGAATCCTTGTATGTTCTGATGAACTACATTTAAATAATTGCTAATTGGCTTCTCTGTTGTCAAATGCATAGTCTTAGATATGCAAGAGTTTGCCTCTATTGTCTTATTATCTAATTTAAATGATTTGGAACAAATTCCAAAGTCCTTAAAGTATTTTTATTCTGCTCAAAAAAAGCAGGCTGTATAGCCATATTATTGGCTAAATATTTAAAATAATAAGATAGCGAGTTTGCTATTTGTCCCTTAAAATAATTAGAAAGATAATAATTATCTTTTGTCACTAAACAATTAAAATTTAACAATTTATTAATGTCAATCAAATGTAATAATTTATTACTGGTAAAAACTATTGAATCCAATGTCAAATTTAGTTTAAATCTAATATTATTTTCTTCCTGCGGCACATTCTTACTGTATGGTAATGTGAACAAAATAATTTTACTAACATTCAATAAACACAAAGAATTATAAAATTTTATCAGGTCCTTTTTGTTCATATCACCACGGTTGCCTACAAATATGATTAATATTGTATTACTATTTATCACACTTATTATATCACACTTATTTATTACTATAATGCAAATGAAACTTAATTTCTTAAATTCACAAAATTGTTTTAAAATACATCACACGCATCTAAACATTCTGAATTGAATGCGTTATTTGAACCAGCCGGACATTTGAAATAAAATAATGCCGACATTGCCGACTTATGGTAGTTTAGGTTTAGTCAGAGATCATACGTAAACCTATGTGTTACTTTGTAGTAAGGAGAAAGGGGAAATATGAACAGTAGGTAATACACTGTTCCCAGCAGTTATTCACTTTATATTTCATTTGAAGTTTAACTTACATCGCTACCAAAGAATCAAATCGCGAAGGACGCTCAACCTCGTCCCTCACTGAGGAAAACGTGAATATCGTATTAACGACCAAAGAGTAACCATCAGACATTTAGCTGAGGTCACAGGGATCTCATATAGCAGCATCCAAAGCATTTTGACCAAAAAAATCCGCGCGTTGGGTACCGAGGATGTTAACGGACAAACAAAAAAAATAACCGAGTTGACATTTCAAGTGCCAATCATGTAAAGTTCCAGGTTTACATTGTGACTTTTGTGACAATGGATGAAACATGGATCCATCATTTTAATCTTGAGACCAAACAACAATCGATGACTTCGTAAAGGCCATCCTCGCCGACTTTGAAGAAAGTCTTGAGCTCGGCGGGCAAGGTTATGGCGTTCGTTTTCTGGAATGCCGAGGAAATCAAAATGGTTGATAACCTGGAAAAGAGAGCTTACTATAAGACGACTGCGAGAAGCCATAGAGGAAAAAAAAACGGGACAAACTCCGAGCGAAAATCCTGTTTCAATAGGACAACGTTCCTGCACACAAAGCCGAAGTTGCGATGGCTGCCATTCGAGAAGCAGACTTCGAACTGGTCGAACGCCCGTCCTTTTCTCCAGATTAAGACCCCAGCTACTTTTATTTGTATCCTTGGCTTTAGGAACACCTCAGGGGCGTCATTTGAGAATGATAGCGAGCTGATGTCTGCTGTAGAGGCATTTTGGGATAGCGAAGATAAATATTTAAAAGGGATTTTTTATTTAGAGAAACGTTGGTCTTAATTAATTAAATTTAAACAAAAATCGTTGTTTTATTATGTTCATTATCATTACTTTTTGATCGACCCTCATATAACATGTAAACCACTAGTTCGAACTGGATATATTTTATTTATGAACCCAACAAGTAAGAGAGTGGTTTAGTCTACTTCGAAATTAAAATTTACAGATCATTTTAGAACTAATAATGCAATCAACTTTGTCACCAACTGTATGTTTTCTTGAAGAAAACAATTTCAGTAATAATGAACTTGTATCATTATAAATTCGCAAATATAACCATCTAACACATACAAATATATAAATTATACTCGTCTTCTACCACAACCAGAATGAAAAACGTCAGTTTGTTTTATGTTTGTGGAATAGGTTAAGGTTGTATAGATTATGAGCGGTAATGATCGACGCAATAAGAGAGTGGACAGAAAAAACATATCGCATGCATCCGGCCACATTATTGGCATATAAACTCATTTGAATACCTAATTGAACCTTGTATGGCTAGTTTGAAAAGCTCATTAGTTACTCTAAATCCTCTAAGCTAACTAAGCGCGCACAGGCGTTTATATTTTTCAACCATAATACAAAGTATTTTCAATTTGATCGCAACCATAAGTTGTAACGTACTATAAAAGCGACGAGTGGTGCATTTAAAATACACTAGCATAATAAGCTTTATAAATACGTAGAGAACTCTCGTATGTAATGGAAAGCACAAACGTCATATCTCAGCATTCCCGCGCAGACCGGCTACCTGTGATAGAGACATTAGAAAGTAACATGAGATTATGCAAATGCTACACATAGTCACATACTAACCTGGAATTGTGCCTGGACCCGCTGACGATTTGAATAAACCTCGTTTTACGTCTTATTTGAATCTAATAACACTGATCCTTCGCGGCGGGCCAATGCAACAGGTAGCATTATTTGCTATCCACGCCCACGATACGTACTTACTCCAAAATCTATTGTTATCCGAAGTAGCTTTATTTTATCATATTGTGTTAATTTCCTATTTCTAATTTGCACATGCGATCCCTTGATGACGTCTGCTTTCACACGCTCCGGCACCGCGCGTTTATCATCACGCGAGCTTTTTATGACTTATCTATGAACCAGGAAATAAAATTCTAGCTTCTGTATTAATGGAAAATTTTTACCCCATCGTTTAAGCCTAACTTTGTCCTAACTGTATAAATGAAATAAATAAAGAAATTTGATTCGTCAGTTGTTTTTCTTTAGATAAATCATTGTGTGCAAATTTGAAGGTACGCAAAAAATAAGGTTTTTTTTTCCAATATATTATAACTTTTGTTGACCATTATCTTAACAGATAAGATGAATAGCTCTTTGGAAACTTATCTGTAAAAAAATAATGGTTCGCATGTTGATATTAATGTAAAATACAGGTAAAGTAAAAAGTCAGAAAAATAATATGAATCAGTCATTTTTACAACTGGCGGAATCCCGTCGTCTCCCACAATGTCTGTGTAAATGGAACAATAGAACATAGCAGAAAACAAAATGTTCATTAGTCTTGCTTTTTGCTGGCACCGAGTGCTGACCCACGACGAACTATTGATGTCCGATCGACATCCGATGATATCGCTAAAGTTAACATTGAGTGATTGTAGTGAATGAGCAAAAACAAAGGCGTGGGCATTTACGATGTAATAGCATAAGACGATAGATGGTATCAATTCAAATCCGATCATTGAAACTGCGGGCGTACATACAAACGAGTTGCGGTGGCAATTTTTTCTGTATGCATCATATTCAAATGTGTGTTACATTAATTCATGAACTCATCAATCTTCCAATGCTCAGCTGTTGTGTAATTAGTTATTTGTTTTGAATAGGTATAATAATATTTACTATGTAGACTGTCTTTTAGTGCCTAATGTAAGCGAATTCAATTAACTGTACTTTATTTATTGAAAATTCAATCAATCATATCGACCAGTAAATTATTGTTGATTCGATTTTATATATTTATATCAAATTAACATTGCGTATTCTCTCAAGAAAAAAAAATATTTCAAATCAAAAGAAGGAAGTTCTCAATTCGACCGTATTTTTTGGTATGTTGGTTGGTGAGCGAGTATTCCGCCATTTGTTTATCAATTTTGATAATCCTTTCTTGTTGGAAAGAAAAATTTAACAAAAAAATACCGACTTGAAAATAAAAAGCCCAATAAAATTTTTAGATAGCTGAATAGAAATGGTCAAATAATTCGTTCATAATTTTGATGTCGGTGCCAAGTGCCAACAAACTTTTCACATAAATAATATATGAAAGTAGGTACGAAAGATAAAACCACACGGAGTTCTTGGTAAGAGGAGTAGCTGAAAAACAGCGATGCTCGGGATTTTTCTCGTTGCAAAGTTAGCTGAGCTCCTTCCCTTTGTCTCATTGTACTTATGTTTATTTTTTATTTGTATGTGTTTCCAGAGACAATAAATATATTCTTATTATTCTTATTCTTAAACATTCACATTGACACAGCTAACGATTCGCATTGTACAAATCTCCTCTAATTGTCTCTATGTTAGAAGTCCGTGTCTATAGTAGAATATGGATGATTATGATTTCCCATATTATATTAGATATTTCCTATTGCAACACAGTGCAGAGGATAGGCCTTCATATAGAGCATATCTATGGGGAGATTGGGCTTTAACCCGCAATTCAACTTTATATAACAATGGTTGCATATCAGTGGTACCGTTACTATGTAACGCATACAATTGCACACGTGTGTGTTGTAATATAATTTAGTCATAGCACTTAAACAAATTAAATAGCACGCATATTCATAGTCGTCTACGGAATGCAAACAGTTGGTCGTCTACATGCTCACTGAAAGCTTTACTTACCACGTAAAAGCTAGAACGCCGTACCCTTGTGGTTAGTAGCAATTAAGTTTGAAATAATTTTCTCGTACATAGGACCATGATACGCAAAGAGCACCCGCGTTCATTACACCTAATTGCAATGTAATTATCGGCTATTGAAAGCGGTATGCGGTGGCGGTGCCCGTGGTACACGGTAGGCTTTGTTTTACGGTGTACGCATTGATAAATAATGTGGTATACGCTCGATTCCGCAGCCAGCTTACGTATCCGACGGTGCGACATTGATTGAGCTCCGGTGGGCTTGCGTTGGATACATTTGTTTGTTCAGACTTTATTGCATATAAGCTGTACAGAAAGGGGTTTGGCTAGGCGTTTTTATGATCCGCCAGCCAAACGCTGCGTTAGGGAGATTGCAACCACTAAAGTTGGGACCAAATGAAGGAACTATGTCATCTTAATAATCATCTTATTCTAATGGTATAGACCTCAAAATAACACATAGGCACAAATGGTATGTTTATTTTAACGACGTATGTGGTAGAGACGTCGGCTACTGAACGAAGGGCTCCGGGCTCAATCCCGGGCAGAACAAACTTTTGTGTGCATGAACATGCCTGTTTGTAATGTTCTTGGTGTTTCTATGTAAAATAAGTATGTTTTTACAAAAAAATATTATATGAATATATTTATCAGTTGTTAAGTACCCTAACTACAAGCTCCTCGCTTAATATGGGACTAAATGGCGCTTTGTGAGTGGCAGTGGATATTTTTATTTATTTAAATTAACTGGTGTTTTAAGGACTTTATACTACATTTAACATTTCCTATTGATTGCGTTTTACTCATTTCTTTACAGATTTTTATAACCTCTAGATACATTTTATGTTATGCTATTGTTGTTCCTATGTTTGAATAAGTACTTACAAGTGTTTATTTTTAATATTTACTTTCCAATACATAGATTTCTAGAATTTGTTCTGACGTTTAAGTTTGGGTATTAGAATAGGATAAATAATGTATATTGAAATGTTTCAAAAAGGCCTTAAATAAATGCATTAGGAGACTGTATATTTTAAACTATGAATTAAGCCCTTTCGATATTTGAATTATAATTATTATACCTATCTTTCTTGTTCTTATAATTGATAGTGTTGTAAAGTTATTTAACGGTCCCTCCGTTTTAGTTCAGTGTCGTATATCGATGCCAAACTCTATTGCACCCTATGCAATCTAATCATCATAAACAATACGAATTGCGTTAGTAAAGATGAAATGTCCGCCTACATTATGAGCAGTTAGACGAGACATGATTTATCATGGACACTATTTGAAATTAACGTTAAGCTATAAGTTAAATTTATTTATTCTATACGCACTCTTCAAACACACTTTGTTCTGGCTTACTGCAATGATAGGCTTTACATAATTTATGAATGATGAAAAGCAAAGGAACGTGATATGTGACGCTGGATGGGGGAGACCTATTTCCAGCAGTAGACTGCGACAGGTTGACAATCTTTTTCTTATCGTTTCGTAAACAAAATACAGCATCCAGAAGTCGCTTAGGACGAACAATCTTACTTGATGGTTACAACGGCTACGTCAACCAAACGCGCTAGCCGTAACACCATCAAACCCTCACTCATAATTAAAAGACTTATGAATAATTAACGTAGTACGCTTAATCTTCACAATCAAATATAATTCCTGTCTTGGTATCTGTTGTAAGCACCATAGGTATTAAGGAATAAGGATGGGCAGCGTTCGGGAAGTCGAAACAAATCTTTTCGTCCAGTATACCTGTGTCTCAAGACGAAGGTCTTTGACCAGTGTGTGTTGCCAGTTATGACATACGGAAACGAAACATGGTCGCTCACTGAGGGCCTCATGAATAGGCTCAGGTTACTCAGCGTGCTATGGAGAGGGCTTTGTTACATGTTTCCCTACGCGAAAATCAGAAACGAGGATACCCGTAAGAGATCTATAGTGATCGACATAGCCCACAGGATTAGCAAGTTAAAGTGTCAGTGGGCTGGCCACATAGTGCGTAGAACCGATGGGGCGGAAAGGTTCTCCAGTGGTGTCCACATAACGAAAAATGAAGCGTAGGCCGACACCCTACCAGAAGGACGGATGACCTGGTTAAGGTGGCGGGTAGCAGATGGATATCAACTGCTAGGGATCGGCCCGCGTGGAAATCATTAGGGGGAGGCCTTCGTTCAGCAGTGGACATATAAGGATGTAATGATGATGATATGTATGAAGCATCTAAGTTCCTTGAATTTTCCTTATCAAATCTAATAGCCTGCGGGGATGACAGCAAAAGCCTAGTCATTCATAAATTTATAATGAATATACACTATACGGAAAGACATTAATAAGAAAACAATCTCAGTGAATAACATATATAATCAAGAAATACATATTAAAATTACTTATGTTATTCCGCAAACAAAATTTCCATGTTCCCGTTATTTTTGTAAATCAGCCAACGCAAAATAATGTGGGTCCTAAGTTATTTGTGTCACGCCGAATATTTATCGATGCTATCGAAACCAGTTTTTTTATTAGTCGCAAATATTATGTGCGGTAATCATGCGAAGCCGTTTAGGTTGTTAAGCTTCTGTACCAGAAGCGGTCATTAGTGCGAACAAGCATCTAATTAGGCGCAACATTATGTTTTTTTTTTGTTATTGGAGCAAACACGCAAATGTCTTGGAAATGTTTGAGTGAGTAATCTGTACAATCTCAAAGGTAAATTTGGTAAATTACCTACGACTATTTATCAATATAAGAAAAATAACTTAAAAATACCGTAATTATAACAAAATCTATCTATACAGATTATCATGCTGAATAGTTTGTTTAATCTCAGGAACTACTGGTCCGTTTGTACAAAATCATTCAGTGTTAGATAGCTTGTTTATCGAGGAAGGCTTTAGGCTATAATCATTAGGTTCAGAAGAATAGAAACGGAGCAGCAAGGAAGAATGTTTCAATATTCGGTATTTTTGTCTTCTTACTGTCGATATCGTCACACAAAACTTCATTTAAATTTAAATTCTTAATTTATCCTTTATTTCGTAGCTTTTCGATGTTTTTGTAGGACTAGATAAGGCAGTCGTCAGTTTTGCGAGTGAATATTAATTGCTATGCCGATCGTGACGAATAGATTGAAGCTTCTAGTCTTGGCCATGACCAGGTATTAAAAAGTCACTGTCTCGCGAATAAGTTTTTATCTAGCCAACTTTGTATCAGTACCTACTGCGGGTAAGATCTCATAGCTTACTTTATCGGAGTACATGAAATGTTATTTTAGCGAAAGCGATTTGCTTTTGTGTCCTGGGCTATAATTTAAATGCACGTGGTATTGTGCTTTCTTATTTTACGACTATTGTCACCCAGAGTCTCCACATGTATAGCAGTTTAAATGTAAATTTGTTTTAGTATCTTCTATGTACAAACAATACTAGTTTTAAAGTCAATTTTCACGGTGTCTGTCGCCGGCATCCTACTTAGATTAGAGTAGATGTTTCGAAAACGGATTTTGATGCTTTTTTCTTTTGAGTTGTTAGCAACTTAGCCAACTGTTATGATAATAAGTACATAATGGTTATCGTCTATTAGGGCCTAATACACCTACGTCATAATATCGTTTAAAGTGATGTTGATTCTTCTTTTCGAGTATGTATAGTCAGATAAACGAGCAATCACATGAACCCAAAAAGTAACTCAATAAGTGAACTCTACCTTGGGATTTGTCACCAAGAAGTCCGGATCACGCAGTGATCTCTACCTGATGCTTTAACCATAACCAGTGAGCAACGGGTGCAGTTGCAGTTCGTGTGACTTCACACTTTCGAATCTCGTAGTCCAATCATACCATTGAGATGAGAAGCAACCTCACCATCTTGGCATGCTTTCTGCTGAATAATGATCGCGGCTTTGACACACAATTAAAACGCACTAGTTAATCATGAAAGCTTCTAGAATAAGGAAATCATTATGGTCCCCCTCATTGAATTTTACCTATTTAAACCCCCTTATACATAATAATTAAAAAAATTGAGGACTTTGTACGTTGTTTTCATGACAAATCGGTCCATGCAAGACATCAAAATCTGACGAGTCCGACTTTGTATAGCTTTGATGGATGATTGCTTCCATAAACTTGTTTGCGGTGTTTGTTCACAATTGGCCAATGCGGATTGGACTTACAATTGTTTGGACGAATTCTCATAATTATTTTAATTTGGTTGATCTGAATATTTGTACCGTTATGTTATCCGTTATAGCCTGCAACATTTTGGACAATCGTAGGAAGTTGTTATTGTGCCTTAATCCAATTTACGTTGATGCGCGCCTCGAATCGGTGGACGTAAGACTCATTGAATTTCTCTCAGGATCCTGTTGAAAGTTTCCATGTTCAGTGCATTCGTAGGAATATATATAAATTTCACTTTTACCTCATCTGTAAATGTGACATTTATGTCACGATCGAGGCCGCGCGTGCCTCTGTAACATGATGTGTGTACAAAACGTCATTAAATTTACGAAACAATAATTTGTTATTGAATAAATTATGGCTATTCTTTGTTTACACTTCAATGAATTTCCTTTATACTAAACAAAACATTTATTTATTATTTTATTATTTTTTAATCATAACGTTTAATTACATTTACAATAATTAAAGATAATACATTATAATGAATCTAAAAAATGTACTCGCACTCATCAAATCTCTCACAAAACTTCAAGCATATCAACAAAATATTCTTCCATTCATCAGCAAACAAATCACTCTCTGAGATCCTATCCAGAAGGGAGTTCAAAAACTGAGGACCGGCAAGAAGGCTCTGCCAGTAACTTATGGGCGTCTACTTCTGTAGTTATTGTTTGGGTTACACAATTCCTCGTTTACACGTTTTGATAGAATTGACCCACCCTCTCAGAATTTTTAGAGCCAATACTATCATATTAAACTTTCGCCCCACTTCAAGCGAGTTCGACCCCAAACTTCATCATTTCAGCCTCATAATGTCCACTGCTGAACATAGGCCTCCCCCAATAACTTCCACGCCAACCTGTCGGAAGCTATCTGCAACCAGCGGCTTCCGGCAACCTTCCATAACTCATCTGACCATCTTGTAGGCGGGCATCCCACGCTGCTCTTGCCGATACGTGGTTCCATCCGAGAACCTTCCGGCCCCAACGGCCATCGGTTCTTCGGAGTATGTGCCCTGCCCATGCAAACCCTAACATGCACCCCAAACATGCTAAAATAAAATTTGTTGAATACATTTATAGGCAATAGCCAAATTGTCCCTTTGAAAAGATAAAAGAAATGTCTATATATTTTCAATATAATATCGGTAGGCATAATGAAATCTCAAATATTTGTTAATTATCATTCATCAGCCTACTTATACGACCCCACCGAGGGGCACGAGCCTACCCGTAAAGGGAGGGTGTACGAGCGTCGGACAAACGTTCATATCATTGAGAAAATTCGAAAAGACATTTGTATGTGGCGGGATTAGAACCTACACCCTGCAGATCAAAAGACTACAGTCCACACCATTGAGCCTCCGACGCTCTCATCTGAAGTAAGTCTATGATCATCTGAAGAATAAGTGAAGTAAGTTGTAAATATGTATTTTAGTTAAACTAAAATACATTTAAGTTACAGTTTTTCAGTTCGACTTTATCATTGAATAGAAATTGCTGTAGGTGGGTTGCCAGAGCGCCTTGACAGCTCGTGAGTTTGGGTTGGCGTGAGTCCCAAAAATCACAAGGTCACAACTACTGAAATCATTAAATAGAGTCACTGCGCGATACCTTTGATATTATTCATAACTTAATGTAATATAAAGTAGGCGGTTGCCAGTTACTTTTTAACTACAAGACATAAAATGCAAAACATCAGAAATGCGAGGGCACGGTAGTTTTCCGCCAAGACAGGCAAAACGCAAGAGCACTACTTATCTTTTCTCGAAGTGTGTCGTTTTATTTTGGAACTCTCATAGAGTTGGTATCCGATGTACTAGATGGTTAATATTATCAGGATACCATTTCAATAACAAACTTATTAAACTCTTATAGAGTAAAAAATTTTGCTTCTACCTTAATTAAACTGAAATTTGCTTTGTAATCTAAGTTTAGTACTGTACAACAAATATTATAAACTTATAACTTTCCCCCGCATCCTCTGAAATGAGGAGTGGAATTTTATATGAGACGTTTACCTAATTTATAATAAAATGGTATCAGATCTCACGTAGAGCCAAGCTTCTGAATTTACACGATCTAATTCTACCTGAATTTGTTGAAATTAGGCCGTTTAGATTTAGAAGCCTGGCTTTACATGAAATATAATATGTGCTTGTCTTGGCAACATTTAACATGAGATGTTTTTGGTGAGATATCTTTTACAGATAGTTCCAAATTCTTATTTCTCCCTTGCACAATATACAACGTAAATAATGCTCTGTCCGTCTAGGAAATGGGAATTACAGTGCAGTTTTGACGCAGTATCTAATATTATGTAATTTCGCCTGATCTGACTTATTCGTCATTAATAATTTGTAACCCTTTTGCTAACTCCTGGGACTCAGGCACACGGAGTCGTCGTTAATAATAAACATACAATCGTTGTAAATAATCTATATTTCCGCAGTATAAGTCAATCAGTTAGTAACCACGGATAAAAATTAATATTATAATAAACACCTTTGAAAAATTACTATTCTGCCAACGACTATAAAAATAATGAACGTTATCACCTAGTTATTCTATTCAAAGTTATTTAGACGGGAGTAACTGTGCAATAAACAACAGGAAGACGAACTAAGCTTTACGAGCGAAAATGTATGTCCAATTGGCAGTTAAACCTTTTTAACGGCATATTGCTTTAAAGTTTAAAATAAAAGCGGCGGAAGAACGCCACTGATGGTTTCTTGAATTAATTACTTGGACTGTGGAATAATTTCTCATTAATTTAAACACGGGTAGGTGGAAAACGCGAGGTATTTCCATGCTTTGTAGCTGGAAGCTGGATTAGCATATTCAACGCATATATCACGGGTGCGTTAGCGGCCGCCGCGAGCGCGCATCCTGTGATAGACTACGGGTAATTAAACGATGTGTGATTAAATTAGGTTACATCCCATATACGTACACAGATTAATTCCGCATACTTAACACGAAAGTGCCTCACCCAGACGTGACAATTTGCGACTTTCGCTTAGTTTTCTCTAAGATTTACTCCGAAATTCAACTGCTACTCGTATTTATCTAACAGAGATATGATATTAACATATAATTTTAATTTTCTGAATTTGGCACAACCTTGGAATCATTATTTATTTACGCCTTTCTCGGCAGGCATGCCGTACAATTTAGTTTAATGCCCTATCATCTTTCATAAATTTAACTTTTTATTGATAATAATAACTGTGCATCTTATACTGTATCTCAGGCTTAATTTTTTATTTTTTCAGGTAAGTATCAAGCAGAGATAATAGTTCAAAGCGGGATCGATTCATTAACAGCATTTTATGTGTAAGTATTACGTGAATAGTCCTTTTTATTTTTATTGGAAGTAATGTAGCGGTATTCGACGTCTTAAGAAATCCTTGAGGATTATAGAGGTGTGATGTGCCGATAGTACATTTTATTCCATGCTTCACGTTCGCCTTTTTATTATTAAATACTACTGCTGTCGGCCGAAGAAGCCTTTACATCTTCGCCGTGGCGAGCGCAGATGGCCCTAAGCCTTAATTCACATGAACTATTTTTATTGGGTTAATATAAGGCTGCATTCCACTCAATTTAATGGAACGCCCCAAGAAAGTTTAAGAATTGAATTTCAAACCAATTGTGGCTTGGTTCGTTTAATTAATCAAATCGTGTTATAAGCTGTGGTATAATAAAGCCGGTGCTCAACTGCGCGGCAAATACTTTGTCACGATCATAACGAGGGAGATATTATCCGGCCGCGATAGTAACGGACAGTTGCGATTCTCACGGCGCCCGCCTTTATTTGTGCGCAGTGTCATTTCCTGTGAGTGTACGCGCCCCTTTATCCGACTAGCGTGCACCGTTAACACTTTAATACAAACACACTGCTCTAGACGAATTTATTCCACTTTCCATTTTTCATAGGCCATTTTCTTGGACACAGACGTGGTAAGTATACGGGTGATTCGCGGAACGAAACGTGAACTGCCAAGGCTACCCACATAACCCACTTTTAACTCAATATAAATTGTTCTGACACGATTACGGATGCCATTTCACGTTGTTGAAACAAAACATTGCTACTAATGACGTACTCCGATTCCGAGACACACTTGGATCGCATTGATCTTAATGCTCCTTGTTTTTATGCTGTCTCGGAAAATAGCCTATAAATAGTCATAGGCATTAACTATAGTTCTAGCTGGTTAAGCTCAATACTTAAGAATAAAAGATTATCAGCTGTCATAAATTTTAGCGTGAACGTCATACGTTTTCATTTATTTATTTATTTATTTGGAAAACCAACAGCATTTTGTAGCACATTTAACCAAATTGTTATCATCTAAACCAACTTTAGCACCTTATATGTTTTATGTAACAACTGCTTTACTACAACGAATCGTGTCTATTCGAAATACGCAATAATTATTATTTTCAGACAATCACGTAATCCAACCTAGCTAATTTCCTAAACAAACTGTGAAAATGAACTCCAACCCACGACCACTGGATTAAGCAGCGATCATTAGGTACTCAACGCTCAAAAGTAGGCACGGAGGTAGTTGCAGTTGATGTACTGGGTGTAACTTATACGCTCATAAACTATTTGCGGACACCGTTTTTCTTGCAATACACTATCCTTCGCACATTTCCACAAGCCTGCATGAACAGCAGTCAATGTCAAGCGGTGGGAATGCGGCCACTCCTACAATGCGCAGTGTCTTCACCAATCAGCACCTGCATAATTTATGTACGTTCAAACTACCACGACCACGCCACGAATAAAAGAAATACCTGTATTTCAAATACAAACGAAATATTGAGACGAGTAGTTTTGGAATACTATCTTTGACTATTATTTAAATTAGCACGAGTGACGGTCGTACTGTGACGGACGCACAACTGTAGGGCAAAACCCAGATAGTTGCCCAGGACATATTATATGCCTCGAATATGTTATTTTATTTGTCTTACTATTCATACATCAACTTGAATCGACTTGTGGTCTTTGGCATGGGAAGGTCAGCAGCGTTTAAACTTTTAGCGAGATAGATTTCCTTTGTCTCGACGGGAAGAGCATCTACGAATATTTAATAACATAAATTTTATAACATAATTTTCATGGATAAGTGAAGAATCTTACATTATTAAGTAATTTCTAAAAGTGGTGCGACTATATTTCACGATTAAGTTACCGTAAAGAACGAAAGATACTATCCTATCTCTATCTCTTTGTTTAATGTAAATTCATAATATATGAGCGTCGGCGAAGGACCGGGATGTCTGGCACAAAATGGGGGAGACCTATGTCCAGCAGTGGACTGCAATAGGTTGAAGAGAGAGAGAGCGTCAGCGGCTCATTGGCATGGACTGTTGCCTTCCGATCTGGAGGGTGCAGGCTCAAATCCCGTCACGTACCAATGTATTTTTGAAATTATATGTACGTTTATCGTTCTTACGGTGAAGGAATACATCGTGAGGAAATCTGCGTACGCCTGAGTTGTGTGTGAAGTCGACCAATCGGCACTGCGCCCGCGTGTACAACTAAGGCCTAACCACCCTTTACGGGTAGGCTCGTGGCACTCGGTGGGTACGTTTATGAGCTGATTGATGGTGATGAGAATATACATAAACACATATATTTATACGATATCTGTTTAAGCATTTTTCTTGGCTCGATTTGATGAGTATAGTAGTCTTATACTGAGAAATTGTTGGCTAAACTTTTCAAACCGTTGTATATGTATAAGTATCCGTTACGCATAAAAATAAAACAAACGAATGACTGTCTTAATCCTATTTACACAACTATAGTCAGTAAGTTAAAGATTTTTATCCGTTATACCAATAAGGGTACAGCGTCTATGTCATTATTTGCGTTTTAATCAAAAGTCGGCCAAGAAGCTGTAGTCATTCCCACCGGCCAGTCACGTTAACATACGTAAACCACGTAAAAACCGTCCTCTCGGTGCAAACACGAAACGTAAATAAGACAAAATATTGGCTTTTATGTTTATTTATTATCGCAATTAATTTCTCGACGTTTCAATTGCTGCGTAACATCTTTAAATGCTTACTATGTATTCATGTACAGTTATAGGTAGGTATGTACTGGATGAATAACGTTATTTAATCAAATGTGGTTCCATAAAATGAATCTTAATTATTTCGGCTGTGTTCGATGAGTCAACGATGTCGAAATTTATAGTTGTTAAAAAAGGGATTTAAAATGCTGATAACCGACCGCCCGGATAGAGTTCTTGAATTAAGAATAACTGATTATTATGACACTAATTATTTTAATTCAGAAACGCAGTAAATTTAAATAAATGTTGCCTGAAGATACATGATTAGATATTATACGGGTCTTCTACCGTTATATTTCTTTATGAATAACATCTATGAACTGTTTTTCTGTTCATGAAGAGACGATGAATATATATATTGTGTATTATGAGATATTGCAGAACAATAAGCCAGCATATATTCGTTTATTATTACAAAGCTATTATATCAAATGATATAATTTATGAACGAATATACCATTATTAATCAAAACATTTTGTGTTTATGTTTATTTTTTAAGTATTCAATTATCGAATGTTACGGAAAGTAAAAAAGTTTAATGCCTTCAAAATAAAGTCGTTTGGACGCACTGATGGCACTCTCATTGTGTAGGTCGTATTTTAATTTTAAATGTAAAGCGTTTTGCCAGTTTAATTATAATAATTGTGGTCTTTTTTATTCTTGAGTTCTACTCGTAAACGGCAAAGAGTACGGCGATCTTTCAACACCTGCGAGATTTTCTATAGTATTTACATATTTATCATTGTGAACGTGAAGACGCCTTTTTACCAATAGAATTTAAAACAGTTACAGTCGCCGGTGTTAACATTTTAAATTAGTACACTCAAACTGTTCAAAGAATCCAATTCAATAGAGTAATAAATGTAAAGTTTCATTATTTTTCTTTGCATTTACGAGTTAGTGAGAAATTCGCAAAATGCTAAAATGTGTTCGCATCGTAAAAACTTTTAAATAAAAAAAAAACAAAATTCTCATATTATGAATATGCATGGACTCGTGAATAAATAACAGATTAAGTGCAAGCTTGTTGGGAATATGCGCAATCGCCCTTTTTACAACAGGTAATAATATTTATTGCGGCTTCCCCGCGGTGTAGCTATCATCATGCGCTATTATGACAGTCCTACCGTTTCTGGCAAATTATTATGCTACTCAAAAGAATTCATTAATATTAAAACCTAATTAATTGACGTTATTTGTCACTGGAAATAGACCAGACCGGCAGCTGGGAGTTGCAAATCGACTGATGATAAATTCTAGTTTTGCAATGATGGTTTCTGGTGTCGCTTTGGCATTGTTATGCTATCATACATCACGCGCATTTGCACGCAATGACGTGATTTTATTGCGATTACAAGTTTCTGCAAGCTTTACAGTGCGCGTTTATCACTCATAGGTATCAATTTCATTTGCTATAAATATCTAGGCCGCTTAAGGGCCATTTGTGTTCCCCATAACTGTACTTCTATTTAACATACTCTATGAGCTGTGCCCCTCCTGACGATGCTTATGGTATATATGGCCGCGAAACAAACGACATAGGGATTTCAGTCATTCAGAAAATGATCAAGGTAAATAAATGATTGGCATTTTCTTACACTTCTGCACTAGTAATATAGGCAATCGTACATTCGTCTCGTACTACTTGTGCACACATCCGTAGGGTATTGCATCATAAAACAGTAGTAGTAATAAAGTATAACAGTGAAACAAATATAAATGACTAAAGGAGCTCTGAATAGGAATTCCCATCATCATTCATATCAAAATTAAATTATAAAAAAGGTCCGCTCAAAAGAATATATTGTTTCAAATACATGTCTGCCTGCTAGTTATCTGGTTTCTATTTATATTCTTTATTCGTCAACTAGTATAGAATTGTAAGGCCCTTTATTTATGGTCTCTACTAAGTATTATCTTAATAATATATATGCTATGTTTTAACTAGTATTGAAAGAATTTTAGTTGTGTGCTTGCAAATAGTAATATATTTAAATAAAGAGTTTTTCAACTTGTTGTTATGGAAAACATCCTTGGTTGAGTGAAAGTTCAAGGGAAACTTTTAAATGGGTTTAGCTCTCACCGCGCAGGTTTGAACGTTGGTTTCTTTTGATTGTGTGCAATTTGAATGGACGAAACACCAACAACACTGATTCTAACAATACAAACCGACCTTTATTAAACATCTTACATCCGGTTCTCCAACTCATTGCGAACCTTAACCTTCGGTGTGCACACACCATTTATACAAATCTAAGATCGTATCGCCTATAATTACACGGATTCGAGAGAAAGTGCGCATGACATATGTTATTAATGCACCTAGACTGTCCGTAGGTGGCAATTACTCCATTTCGATAGTGTTCACAGTTCAATGGCGTGTAATAATAGAAATCAATTTGGTATAAGGAGAGCAGTGGGCAAAAAAACCGCTAACCGAACTTTGTGGTGAAGCGTCGACTCATTCATTACGGGGAAGTTGTGCGGTTTGGTTATTTAATGAAACGTTACACCGGCACAGTGAGACCGCATCAGAAACGGCTGCCACGACCGCATTGTCTTTTGGTAACAACGACATTTCACGCATTAGCCAGCACATTTGTCGTATGCCATGAGTACGTCACGCGTATTCTCTGTCTGGAAACGCGACCCACTATAGTTTGGAACTCTACAAACGAACGTTAAGAAAGCTAGAATATAGTGTATTTACGATCGAGGCATCTCGATTAAGGCATCGTTTTATATCAATTTATTTATATTTACTCTAACAAACTTTGACAGTCTACTACTGGACTTCGAACCTCCCTAACAAAAATTACTGAAAGGTTAAGCCTAAATATACACGCTTAGTAAGGTCGTAGTTGGAAATATCATTTAGTTGAACATTTAAAAGGTTAAATTCGCTGTAAGAATGCAGCTTCCCAGTCTCTGCTCAATATTTTGTCCCTGAATCGCATTCTATGACTTCCGGAAAAAGAGACTGTATTTCACCAATTCAATTACGGTTCTTATAGAACATGTTTGTCAAACATAATCTACTACTGGTTCAGTCCTTCTATGTGTTTTCTAGTTCCGTATTGGTTATATTGGTAACTCGACTAGTAATATATACTAGCCGAGTTTGTCGTGTGACGTAAATGTATGTTGGTGTATCAATTTACGTTTAATAATATAATTATAGAAGTGATTCATATAAGTACGTCTCTCTACGTAAATGTGAGCGGAAGTGTTAATTGACATACTAGAGTTCACAGGAGTCCATACCGTCCACTAATATCGATTTATCGAATAAACTCCTATCCACATCTAGGTTTTGATACAGTCGTTATCAAATTTCACTGGCGCTGGACGTTATTGTTACTGCCCATATTTTACTGGCAATTTCACGCGAACTGCGAACAAACGGCCTGCAATTCAGTGAACCGTAGTGAACTGTAATTTATAACTTCATTTTAAATTTATGTCTTTATTTACCGCAAATTATTTTCTAGTTTAAGGGACACTTCATTGTGATGAAAGATTTGAAAAACTATTACATCCAATTACGTTTGCAATTCACAGTTTGAGCTTAAATACAAAGCTTGATTAGGTTAGTAACGCTTGATAAGTTCAAATTACACTATTTGCACTAGACAGCTTGAGGAATAGAAAACACGAGGCCTTCCATGTTTTTTTTTTCTTTATTAGCTCAAACGCTATCATAGTAATCAAAGTAAAATGTAGTACTAAATGTACATGCAACTTATGTGTATGTAATACGTTGAAGAACTGATAACCATGAAATGTTGACATTAATGTGGCATAACTTATTACAAGTTAACTGTGTTGGTTTTAATTGCATCATAGTAAAAAAACGTGCTTAGTAGCTAATTGGGTTATCAGGATTATGGCATGTTCTTGTATTTATGAGATGTAATATTAGGTATGTCTTGAAATTGTTTTTAATTAGCTATTCCTTGAATAAGCTGTTGTATAAAAGAGTGACATAATAAATTCACCGTACGGTGTTTTATATAATGAGTAATGACTCTTTAAATATTTTTTCAAGTACTTCGATTGCAATATAAAAAAACAAATTTGCTTTAAATAATTCCCATTTAAACTTATAATGATGTTATGAGAATAATAATAAAGCAAATGTTTATATTCATATTGTTGTACGACTGTACGAGTATACTAATAAAGTTGATATTTTTTTTAATTATTATCTACGTATTTTTTATTCTGATAACAATAGCGAGAAACGCTTTTGCGGGTTAAGTATTTTACTGTTATTCCTTCCTGTGGCTAATGTAAATGGACGATTAAATACCAAATTAACTAGTTAGCTGGAAGTTCGACCTATGTAATCAAGTTGCTAGTTTCAAACTAATAACATTTCTGTTTAGCGCAACCCAGATTTCAACCTCATCGTTTTAATGAGAGAAACGTAATAATAAGCGGTATATTTCAACGAAATGGACGGATAGGTTGTGGTCGTATAGCTCGAGATGCAGAACGTCCGTAGCCGTGTGTCCGCTGACGAATGTCAATGGCACGCCGGCACCGTTATTCGATCACGCGCCCGCCGAATTAATTCGCCAATGAAAATTCGCACATCTATTGATTCCAGCATTGATCGGCTTAATGAGAAGCATGTTACTCCGGCGCCGAGGTCCGTTATCAGCCATCTCACCCCGCGCCCTCTTTAGCCCAACAACTATCGCTAATGCAAATAAGCCTGTCATTCATCATGCAAAAAGTTTTATTACCTCTATTATCTACCGTCTCTAGATCATCACGGTCATAGACACGAAACTCATTGTCGGAGATGACAGCCGCTGCGGCGTCGATTGCAAGTCCGTGATACCACATTAATACTCTGATGTGGAGCTGAAAGGTGTCAGTAACGAGAGCGCGCTACATTAATTTAGATGTGTTGTGTATATTTTATTGTGGGAGCTCGTTAATCCGTGCACCAGAGACGTCGCGCTGTTACGTTAACCGCCATTTACATGGCTCACTGGGGCGCGCAAATAAGAAATATCTCGTCTTCCCCAGTACGCACACGTCATTGAAAAGAATATATAGAATTGCAGACGGCTGGCGATCGGGCGCCACACTTTTACTTGCATCGATCTCAATGTCTTGTCTTCATTTTGATTTATATCTGACGGCTTCGCCAATCATGTTCGTTTTGTATCATGATATGCCTGTCGTTTTAATGGCGCCTCCATCACATAGTTCATAAGATTATATATTTGTTATGTAATGTGGATGCTTAGTTCCTATAAGTTTTTATTTATTTATTCTGATGTTGTCATGCCTTCTATGAAGTATTTGTCAAGATGCCGTTCTATTTAATGCAATTGTTCATTTCCATCACGAACCGTGTGTTTAGTCAGCAATGCGCTTTTAAACGGATAAATTAGTGAAACTGAAGTGAAGTTCATCTCATTACCAATGCTCTAGATTCTAGTCACGAACACTCGTAACAGCCGGATACTTGTCGAAGCGCCACCTAACATATCAATTAGTCTAACTTTAATTCCACCATCGATCATCTGCCACCTACCTTGGTGGGGTCAATATCTTTTCGTAAACTCGATCGTACTACATATTTATGTTTAGCCGTTGAATGTTTTAATTAAACGGGTTCAGTTGATTATTTTGCATCTGTACCGTGTAATGTGCTGGATTATTCTTTGTTACGATGGCGACGTAATAAATAAAGCCGGCGGTATTTTAACTTTTTTTATTAACAGTTCAGCAGTAGTTATTAAAGCAAAGAGTACCTTGATGATAGCTTGTCACGGTTTAATTTGTGGGTCTGAGTGAGGCGTCCAATTATTACTAAAGGATATGAATTTATAAATCAAGATGGATGATAAAAAGGGGACCCGGTGCTCGATGGTGAGTCATCGGGAGTCGTGGTTGTTTTGTCGCGGCCGATGCTTGCGTGGTTACGCCACGACACTGCGTGGCAGGTGCAGTGATCATAAATGTTTCTTTGGAAGCTATAGACCTATTACATTATATATACCTACATGTCCGAAATTTACCCATCAATCGGTAATAAGATTATTAAGAGATCGTTGGTGTACCGGCTAGGCTCGACGATCGTGCAAATTAAGCTGCTATCGCAATATGTGATTGCTGATCATCTTTCTGTTCTCTCTTAAATTTCAGTGACTGGGTGTTCAATATTTAGGGGTCGGGTGTAAACAAATAAACAATATTTTTAGGAACCCAGAATGGGCTGAACGTTATCGGATAGGTGACTGCAAAATGTGACCCATGCGCTGAACTACTCGCTTGATATGGAAGACAATTATACTCTCCAGTCCACAAAGCTTTATACCTTTTACACAACACCCTTATTTAATCGTCAGGGTATATCTTTTTACATTCTAGCCTATATTTAATAACTCAATTTACTGGTAGATAATATAAACCCAATTATAGAACCGAAGTACCTATAAACATATTTATACGATTTTCATCCAGCCTGTTATCTAAAGTCCATTCATCGAATTAAATAATGTGAATATCAAAATTAATCACTAATTTATATTTAGATTTTTATGTCACAGTACTTTAGTCTTACATTTTTTATTACCTCAATAGCTCTGTTTTTGTTACGAAGTGTTACTATTACATACTGCATTATGATATCATTTACATATGTGTAATGTGGAGAGTATTTGTTAAATTTTATTTTATGCAAGCTCACTTTAAATCCATAGCGATGCGACGCGTCGGCTCTATTAAACGTCAATTTTCTTATCCGAATAAAAACGATGATAGTGGGTGCTTTTACGCTACCGGACGCGGCGAATATTTCGCAGATGCGTCGGCGCACCGGTATTGCATGTAATCTTGTCATTGCGTAATCGAACCAATTTATATTGGGTGCCGAGAGCTATGCTACCCCACGTCCGAGTTATGGACCAGCACCCACAGTTTATTTAGATGACACCCGTAGCCGCTAGCGGAGATTGCGGACGTGCAGATTCGCACCCACTTTTGTTTTATTGTTAACGGCACATTTACGACATTCATACAACAGAATGGACATTAAATACGGACAACTTTTGTTTAACACCGTGCCTATGCATCGGTGCTGCCAATGAAGAATCCCCTTAAAGTCGACACCACGAGTATAAAGTATCTAATGCCTGTTGAATTGATGATGCGCCATTTTCATATTTCGCATTACTAAGAACACTAATAAAATGTCGGCTCACACCGTGTGATTATTGCCGATCGGCGACATATATCGCATCCGGTGCGAACGAGTTTTGTGCAGTTACACTTGTTACAATTCCACCACTCAAAAACATCAATTAATTAGTATAAAAATACCAACGATCAATAAGTGCTGTACGACAAGCACAGGGTTAAGTTTTGTATGACTCCGTTCGATGACCTCTAACAATTTTATCGTTTCACTGTCTCAATGTTCTGCCAACGCATAGTTTTGTAAATACAACATGATGAAATGAAAAATAAATATTACAATTTTTCACCTGCAGATATTGCTAACAACGTTACTCGTGAATACCGCAGGCGATGTTCATACATTGTCAGCATTATAATTTGCAAGATTAAATAAGTGTTGCATTAAATATACATAATAAATATAACCACCATAGGTGTCGTTCTTATGTTTAATTTAGTATCCAATTGGTTCAACGCATTGGGGTTCACAGCGAGGGGGCAAAAGCAAAAGGGCATACAGTTCAAAACGACCTTGCGCGTCGTCCTTGCCGTCCGACCGAAGAACCCCTATGCTATTCCATCACTGTCACACTAATGCGCGGTGCTCGGTCCGTCCCTTTCTAACGCAACTTCCACGCCCGATGCCGCCGTGATAAATCGCATTCAACGACACAGCCCTCGCATTGCTGTTATGGGACAAGTTTACTCACACTCGTTCCATTTTTATTTACGACTGAATGAAAATACCTTCGTGCATTGCCGTATCGAGTGTATTAATAACAGAGCCTTTTTTTAGAACGATGTATTTTTGTAACCCGCTGTACAGCGCTCGATTGGATTTTTCGTTTTGCATGTGCAGTTAGACGCCCAAGGTCGACCGGATCGATTTAATTACAATGTTACGGTGTACGCACAATAACTTTTTATGGTGTTCAATATTTAAATATGCCATAAAGGCGATTGTTATTTACAATTTGCAGGCTGATGAATATTTATTAGGGCGGACTAGGCGCGGGGCGACGCAGCCGCGGCCATGTACCCGCCTAATGAGGAGGGCCCTTATGGCGACCGCGTCGTGTTAGAAAATCCCTAATTGTACATAACTATGTCGTTGATATTCGGAACGCGAATTTATGTCCAATTAAACAAACTTCACGCTCACATTGCCGCCGATAGCTATCTGCCCTCGGTCAAACCATTTCCCTTTTGTTTTTGATGGTCATGGACTCTCTCTCTAACGTGTACTTATTTTTTATTTGTAACTTTTTTGCTTATGTGCGTTCTTTTAGTAGGTGCGGTGGCAAATCGATGAAAATTGTACTATAGCAAAACTATGTTTGTGCCACGTTACAAGGCCTATTTAAGGCATTAGCATACCATTATCTCTTATAGCCATGTAAAGATGCACGCTTAAGAATGTAAAATAGTATCCCCACATAGGTGACAAGATTAAACTAAATTGTGGCTTAAGCGATTGTTAGAATTACCTGTACATTGTAAGATAAAACGTGATCTATCTAGCTTCTTATATATAATGCCCAATTGGATACGCTTTATTATCTTTTAAAATGTATTTTTATGCAAAATATAAGTAAAACCTCGTAAATTTGCGTCTCTATCTGCATCTTGGCCACTTAATTATCATATTGAGTAAATATGTAGAAGTTTATATCGAGTGTAGCGTAGTTACCATTTAGGCTCTTGTAATAATGAACAGCTATTGACTATATAGATAAGAAATGTAGTCAAGTAATAGATTTAAACAATTATTGGTAGACACACAGTTATGTGCCAATTTTAAACATGAATGACGTTTTTTCTAAACACAGCGACTTGTGTTTGTGGGTGGAATGCCCCCCTAAAGTCCTCAACTTTGAAAGTAATACATTTCTTTGCTTTTCTGTTAATTCTTCAAATTAAAAGTTGCAGTAAGAAGCTACATTTATTGGTTTGTGTAGTTCAACGAAACGATGACGATAGAAGAATTTACATGAATTTTTATGAGTATATTTACAGATGTCCCGCGGGCTTAGTGGGTTAGTTGGTGAGTGTGCACATGACGTTGACATCGTAACCAGCCACTCCTTATAGGTTCCACTCAGACATGTAAATGACCGGTATGAATTGTTAATTCACATAATCAACTAATATTATTTTGTACGTAGGTAGGGATTAGGTTTTTTTTTGCATCGAACCATTAACATTTAGTTGTTGCGATTAGATATTAAAATACATGGGCCAAAATGTTACTGTATCTTAAGTTATTCAGACGAATTCATTTACCCCAGTTATCTCCTGTAAATATGTTAAAAAAAGACTTGAAAAATTGTTAATGATGTACTTAAGTTGGTTCTAGATTCACAAGCATTGAAATAAATGACCTCTCAGATACATGGATCCTCTTCTTGTTCCTAAAGCAACATTGAAGAAAAAACATCGGATAAAGTTGTTTGTATGCATTGAAAATACCGAAACTTATCCACACACACTTGCTTACAATGTGTGTGGATACCTACTGCATGGGAATTGAACCTGTAACCAACCATGCAAATATTATCAAAATTAGTGTGTACTAACAACTATAATAGTGTTATATACGCTATTATTATATTATTATTATTTCCAAGCCGATTTCGGCTACAGTGACTGCTGCACGGGTTCAGCAGCCAGCGTCTCTCTGATCCGCGCGGTCATGTGCTCTCATATGGCTACTGTAGCCAACTTTTGCCTTAAAGGTCCTTGAGCACTTCGGGCACGTGAGTACGCCATCGCTTTAATTATAAAGTAAAGCCGTTGGTGGTCTGGCTTTAATTTTATCTCGCTTAGTGTCGAGTTCGTCTCTGCGTGAGGATTCAAAGGCGTCGATGTTTTGCCTTAAGAGACGTCTCCATTCCGGACGCTTTACAGCTGATGTCTCCCACGTTAAAGGATCAATACTGCACTATACTATATACGCTATAGGTAATAAGTAAAAAAAATACTAACGCTAAAATTTAAGGCTAAAGAAAAAACTACTAGGAGCACTTTTGAGAAACATGCATTTAATTCATTTCTTTAAAATTACTTATACAAAGTCGAGTTTTCATTTCAATTTACTTTTTTTGTTAATTAACATTCTTTAAAACTTGTAACATTAACTGTACAATAATAAAATTAAGGCACTTGAAGGTTTTATTGCTCGTGCTTCGGACATAAAGTTTTAGTACCTAGTATACAAAAAAAAACTAGGCGGAGTAGATCAAATTCTTAAATTTTTAAAATGTTTGAGTTCCAGTTTAATGAATATAATATTTTGGGGTTCCCCATACTTACGTATGGGGTACCCTAAAATATTTTATTTTTCAAGTTACTTATCAAAACCTTATAGCGGTTCTCAGAATACATATACGAGCAGTAACAAAGTTTGAGCAGTGTAGTGCTAATAGTTTCCGAGAAAAAATGGAGTGACATACGGGCGGATAGACAGTAAGAGAGACATGACGTATCTATAAGTGTTCCGTTTTTTTTTTTCATTTGACTACGCCAACTTATTAAATATTTTGTATGGCCTTTGTTCGCTTTAATTACGAACATCGTCATTACGAAGTCGAGATCACGACACCAATAGCGTCACCTGTCTCACAGCCGCCGCTGATTATCGGCGCCTCGTTGAATAATGATGCGCCTATGTGGGCTAATCAATGCGTGACTTATATGCGTGATAACACTTTTTTCTTCTTTTACACACTGCGCTGCAATTGTCTATGTCACCTAAACTTTAACTAGAGCCATTCCGGCCACTTTAACGCCTATAAAGGAATAACGTTCAACTTACTTTTAGCAAAGTGTATATGATTTAAGAAATATTTTATTTTATTAGGTATATCTGTTTCATTGTGAATGTGAATTCTTTATGAAATAAAGGCACTACACTCTCGAAGTTATATAAACCCTGAATTAACTTATAAAAGTGCCTCTAATAAAGGGGAATATAAAACCCCCATTTTAAAAATAAGTGAGCATATTTCGCTAATATCGTAAAAACGAAACGATGCTGTAAATGTGCATACTAGAAGCAGCAACAAATAATCGTGTTATATTGTAATTGTCTGCATGTGTAAATTATAACGCTTACTGTATCTTAAAATAGCTGTACGCCTACTATGAATGTGCAAAAAATAACTTTACAATTTTATCGAACATACTATCTAGACTCGAGTTAATTCTCGTGAATCAATTAGACACTTGGCTTAGTCTAGCAGAATGAGATAAAAGATCACATCGACTTTATAGACGATTGCCAGTTAACAATGGTAATATAATATTACGTGGCGTCAGTTCCCGCGACGCGCGCGGTAACTGAAAAGTATCTGTCACGACAGTCGATCGACAGACGAGATAATCGTCCACGCTCGTCACCGTTCTTGTTTTAATCGCACCGCTGTGCATACACGTAACAATGTGGTTCCATAAAGACGCAATAACAATTTCTTGCAGTAATTAATTACGCTTGAAATGGTGGACGTGGGGCGCGCCTTCGCCGGTCGTCTCCGATCGACCGCACTCGCTCATCAGCATGCGTCGCGGATTCCCTAATGCGTCGGCGCAGCCCCTATTACGCGTATCCTAAGTGCTCCTTTTAAGGATGCCGCGCGTGTCGCTCTGAAACAAAACGCTTGGTAGCGAAAGGAGCGGCTGTAGCGAGAACTTTCTCGCTACAGCCGAGTTTATAAATAACCAAATTTTACTAATTTCGATGCGTATGGCTTGCAATAAACAAATGCTTAACAGAATAAAGCTCAGCGTCAACGCCGGGCGACAAACATTTTTTTTATTATCTAAGTGTTAGAGCGTCGGTGGCTCATTGGTGTGGACTGCTGCCTTCCGATCTGGAAAGCACAGGTTCAAATCCCGCTACGTACCAATGTCTTTTCGAATTTTCGAAATTATGGTTATGTACTGACGCTGACGCTCTTTCTGTGAAGGACGCCTACAAAGAAATTCAAAGGTGGTGATGTGATGATGATGATCTAGGTTTTTAAGTGTAAAAACGTTTGTCCATTGATATATGCTCGCTATCGTCTCCTTACTTATCGCTCCGCTCGTCAACGTTGGGTTAGCTTGTGGGCAATGGCGCCTTTTGATTTACAAATACACCATAGTTACTGTTTGACATGGAGCGAGCTCATTTTGGCTATGTGTCGGGTACCGTACAGCGCCAAAATGAGGCAGGCTCAGTTAAACCGATTTGAATAAGCTGCACAGAACGCAGCGTTTCCAAACCTCTTATGAAGTTTATCCATACTTCCTTATAATATTATACAGATTGCTGCCACCTCGAAATCATGATACTCATGTCGATGTATAATTTATGTGTAACTGTATAACCCATAAAAATACTATCTACAAATTGAAGTGGACTGTGATGAATCCATAAATCATGCCAATTTAAATTGACTTACGTTAAGATGAAAATTATATGCTTCATTGAAATTAACGACAGTAATTGATGGAGGCAGCAAGCTAGCAAGATATTCATGTTTTGTGTTCGTAATAACTGCACGTCACACTGGAGTGGAGTATTCCGGAGCACAGCACTAAAGCTGTCTGCTCTCTAGTGATATGTTGAAGAATAAGAACAATAACTGAAAAGCATTTCAATCATAGATACTTAGAGTAGGTTATAAGATTGTCTAAAAATTAATTTTCTCATAGAAAGAATGTCTTTAAAATAAATAATTTTCCTTAATAAACAATGAGCAGAACTGGGCCCACCATAAAATATATGTAAGAAAGATGACTTTATATGCAGAATTAATAAAATTGCAATGACAACCCATACAAATTTCAAGCAGTCCAATAAACTTTTTTAAGCCTATGTGTATGGCCATAATATCTTGTCTTATACTTAAAATATAAATGTGTGTTTTTAGTAAAAAAAACCCGCATTTATACTTTAAGTACAAGATTTACTTAAAATATAAAAGTGTAAACACTAGTCAACATTTTAAGTAATCTGCCAAAATGTGCATGCAGTTTGTCGGCAGCAATTCTCGTATAATAGCAAGATGTCTCGCTTTTTTAATAAGATTGTGCTTAATATTAGCGTTTATACTTATTTCTATTCATTTTATATCTATATATATGCTATTTAAACCTATATTGACCATACACTAGTGCATCTACTTTCATTATGCGTACTGCAAATAAATGGAATGAACTACCTGCATCTGTGTTTCCGGCCACATACAACCCCGTGGCATTTAAAAATCGAGTGAATAGGCTTTTTCTGGGCAAGCTCGCTCCATCTTAGAGCACGTCTCTTCCATTAGGATAATCTGTGCTCAAGAGCAAGCCCAACATAATTTAAAAAAAAACAATTTTTCATTTTACTTTTAATACTAATAACTCTTTGCGAGTCAAGCAATAGGAGTAAAATATAATAAATAAATAATATTAAGGGATGGTATTGTATGTAGAGACATAATTAGGTAATGTAAATAGGTTTTTATTGTAAGTTATATCGTCAGCCGACTTCAATAGGTTCAAGTGTTGCACTACAAGAGCGCTCATTATTTTAGTTTATTACACGGCCCGTTGTGGAGCTGCTTGTTCGAAAATTACATACATTTAACGACCATCGAATTGGATAATTGCTACTAGTGTAATGATATGCCACTAGACATCCCGCAATTTAGGCGTCAAATTTTTTTCGCTCGTTTTAAAAGTGTCCACACAATGCACAATCTTCATGGCGATGAATTGCGGGGAAAAGAGTTAACTGTTTTAAATTAAAATATATTAAATGTCTTCACAATAGACAGCTATTTTCGTACTGTAGTTTGGCCTACTCGTAGTTTGATAGTATGTATATACTGTTTGGTTAAAGTGCTCGGTAATTTAGAAACATCAATGCTTACTTTAAAAAAAAATTTCATGGTCGAATAACAATTAATATTCAGTTAATTAAGGTCATATTTTCATGTCTAGGCACGCGTGTTCCTTAATACTTAGCTTGCTCTCCTAGTTCTTTCATACATTGCTTTTATACCATACTTTTTATTTTTTACATTTTTATCTGCAAGTTAACTGCTGTAGTCTGTATATCAATTTCTGCCGTACCGTAACTTACCAACAACATTATTTTAACTAATTAAATATTAATAGGTACCTGTTATATCGTTTATTGATAACATAGACTAGCATAGAATAGCAAAAATAACATGACATAGCTTATCATCTAAATAATGTATCCTAAATTTTTTTCGGTGCAATTAGCCCAAGTACTATCACGACTGGATTGTAAAATATTTATGCTAATAAATATTGATATGAATAATTAATTAATTAATAGTCCTTTTTAATACGGACGGCTACTATTACTGTTAGGTATATTGCTCCGTCAATGTCATTTACCTGCTAAACCGTTATGCGATTGACGTGAGACAGCCTTGAAAGACGCCAGTTGTTTGTCTCGTTAATGATGTTTGTGTTATCAGGGCACATCAGTGTGATCATCATCATCATAATGATACGGCATATTAAGTCATAATAACACAATAAACGGAGCACTTTAACTCTTTTGTAACAGAATTTGTAATGTTATTTGATGGTGTAATTGTTTCTTTGATTTGCCTCGGGTGCCCTGAAAGCGATTCCGGCCTAAAAGTCTTTGTTACTGATCAACACTGTTTGTATACATTAACTATACCTTTCTCTGATTGAACTCTCACGTCAACCTGTTGCAGTCCACTGCTGGACATATGTGTCTCTCTTTTTGCTCCGGAAATCCCGCTCTAGATTCCGCTTTTCCCATCCAGCCTCCCCCAGCGACCTTTCACAAGTCGTCAATCTAAAAGGCCGGAGGGTCTTCTAGAGGCCGGGTCTGGGCAAGCGTAGGATACGCTTGCCCAGACACGGTCTCCACTTAGAAATCGTCTGTGCGCCTTCGGTTCTGCGATATACGTGACCAGCCACACACCAGATAGACCTCAGCCACATGAACTTGTTGATCCGGCGGGCTATATTTTTCTATATTTATTTCTCTTACGGATAATATAATTTCTGATCTTATCCCTAAGAGAGACCTAGGACGGGTTGCCCAGTGGCTTTTAAAAGGTCGGTCGTAATACAGTCATTACCTAGGGCTTTTCCATTTCTAATTCGCTCCAGTGCTGCACTAATCTCGCTAACGTCAACATCCGGAATATCCTGCGTATAATGACGCTTTAGTGGGGCACGTGGATATTCAGTTTCCTGTAACTAGTTATTAGAATTGTGTTTTATTTTTAAAAACTATTTGAAAGTGCATGCCGTCACCGTTGCCCTTGTAATACGTATAAAATACTGTAAAATTTGAGTAAAGTGCTAGGGAATAAAACGACGTTTCCCCACCTGGCACCCTTAGAGCAGTCTCTTGTTCTGACAGAATGTTTACTGTGTATGCCTTGTTATTTTATGCTTACTATTTAGCTGAGAGCCACCTACGCTCCCCACTTGTCCGATGAAGTTGCGTAAGCAACCTGCAGCCAACAGCGAAAATTCCACCGGCGAAAAACAGTAGTCTTAGTTCACCATTTGCTCCTAATTGTTGTTTGTGCAATAATGTAAGCATTGTCTATAAAAGGTACCACCATTTTCTTTTAAAACAAAGTGAAATATTTTAATAAAGTTTATGTTAATAAAGCTATCATTTTGGGGGAAACGGCGAGCTGTTGCAGTTTACACCCCGAGCGTATCGCTCCGGGGTGGCGAGCGATACTCCAGGCTCATTACGTCTGCGGAGCCATATGTGCACCGCCGGTCCCGGCCTGTCATTAATTCTCCGAGGCCGCGATCACTCCGATATAAACCATGGTAATGGCAGATTATTCTAGACACAACGGCGAAACACCCGGGAAATGTGCTCAGAGCTCCGATTACACAGAGCCCACTGACGTAATTGCACCGCTCATTGATACCTCACGAAATGTAATTAGGCTTTGTTCCAGCTAAGTACTGCGGGATCCGCTCTCATTGTGCAATTTTGTTATGGTATTAAGTAAATGATGAGTTGCGGACGGCTCGCGGATCGGCCGCAACGTTTCGTGATACGTGAATATCCCTTTTTAATAAGAAAAGAAAATAAGCTTCGTTCTAATAGGTATAGGTATATGCAGGTAGTAGATTCCTAGCATTTTAAGAATGCTGTCTTCAAACTGTTTCAGTTTCATCTCTTCAAAATAATAGTCTCGTTTTTAATGTTTTATTGAAGTCCGGCAAAACTTTTTCTGGACAATGTTTTATTACTCTTACGGCACGAGAGAGTTCCCACACAAACAAATTCTTTTATTATTAAATAGGTTTATATTATATAATAATTACTATTTGTTATTAAATAGGTAGGCAAACGTGCAGATGGCCCACTCAATGTTACGTGATGCCAATCTTTAAAAGGGGGAGCAAAAGGAAAAACGAAAAAGATAAAAGAATTTATTAGTAACTACATAGTATAAACTAAAATCGCTTTTTCTATCCCAAACAGACTTCCACCGCTATTTAGCAATAGCAGCATTCGATGATTAGATTTAATCTACTGAACTTTGGCTTAAATCAGTGCAGTGTCGTCATACCTATTCTTATAAATAGGTATTGTACACTTAACAGTAATCGCGGAGTTATTGCCATTGATATCGAATATGTTACTGTAAATCACAATGGTCGTGCACTATTCCATAAGATGGATATCATTGAAAAATATGTGTCGTTCCGTTACCCGATGTCTGTAGAAATGATGCAGTCGAAGTTATGATGTTCGGAGCGACGATAACCTATCGGGCCGCAGGCCGCGCGTCCGGAGATGCGACAGCATTATCGTATCTAATCAGGTTCGCACGCGGCGCGGTGGCTAAATCATTCGATTATTGATTTCGAATGTCGCGGTCGTGATCGGGCCACGGACTCGACGTCCGCCGTGACAGCGCTGCCATTGTCGAGCACCGCGACGCGCGCGCATTCTCCCTGATTAAACGCTTGTAATTCCAACAATATCATCCCAACTGTCGGATCCAATCTGTGCCGATGCGTCAACTGCTCGTCTCATATCAACCACTAGGATATTACAACGCGCCCACCATTCATGCGGCCGGTTAACTAACGTGCGCGCTTCTCTTAATGACGCTAATGAATTCCTATTGACGCAACGAATTTCGTTAACGGTATAAATCCGTCCTAAAGCCGAGCAAAATGATATAATTAATATCATACCATAACGAATAAAATTTCAAACCGTTCACTGGTTTTTGAATGCTACTCTCTGACAGTTCCCATTATGCATGTACTATGCGGGTCTGTATTCAGATAAAAAGAGCCTGTTCGCAAATTTTTGCTCTTATTGCGCACTTACGCCGCATTGGACAATAATAGGGAGGCGATTTCTCGCGACATGAGATCGTCGGATGGTAACGAGCAGTCGGTTGTCGTTATTAAACCCCATTGTTGTGATGCGCAGTAAAAAGCTTGGCTCGGACTAGTCCCTTTCTAATGTCGCCAATAATGCATTGAGAGTGCATTTGCGGCGCGATTAGCTTTCTTACGGTGGGGTGAGTTCGAGTGCGATAGTGAGCTCTATTATCGCCGTGGTTAGCGAAAGTAGGTAGTGCAGGTCGGGTCGGTGGTGGGCTGGATGCGCCGCGACATTTGCATAGGGAATTGGGAGCGCACGCCCAGGTTCGTTTCTCACGCCGCCCGCGGCCGCCGCACGCTCTCGCCGCCGCCTCTCCTAATGGCAGCCTCATCAGCACGCTGCTCCTGTTCCGAATCGTTTTTCACTTTTATTTTTTCACCTTCTATAATGCCCACTTTACTCTCGCCTCACATGCATCACAATGAAGTAAGAGAAAGCAACACGTCATTTGCGATGAAATTGTTACATGATTTTGATGGCAAAACTGGTTGAAAAATAATAACAAATTGAAAAAAGAGTAGTTGTTCAGGCATAATATGTCTGAATATTATGAGCATATGGTATTCACCTAAGGCAGTTTAAAATCCTAAGCCCTCAATTTATTATTACTGGACATGTGTAGCCAGTAATAATAGTGCGTTCATCCTCACATATCGTTTCCATAACAACATATCATATTTTAATGGTCATAGTTCAGCTTTAATTAATTATTCAATGGTGGACCTAAAATTATTACACACTTGTATGTATGGAACAGGAAGACAATAGTCGGATGAATATTGCATAAGCTCGTTTATTTAATGACGATGCTTACAATGCACTTGCAGTATCAATTAGAAGCGAAGCAAGAGTTATTTCTTTTAGTAGGCTAAACACAAAGCCAGCTTGTCCCATGACCTTTAAGACCGCGGTCTTAGTAATAAGCGCAAGGCGTTCTAATTATTTTGATCATTGCATTTAATTAAAATAATGACTGAAGTTTACAAGATGAGCTAAGCCGTTATTAAATAATAAAATAATAAGCTTGCCTTTAAAGTTTTTGTTACGCGCTGCTGTACAGTTTTTCTGACATCACTCGGTGCCGCTAAACCCACTAGTTGGCTAAAATCGATAAAAAGAATTACACTACACAATTTTATATTAAAGTGTTATTAGTTGTTACATTACCTTACAGTGGTAAATTGCACAGCAGGAAAATGATATTAGGTATATAATAAATAAGACATTAGACACAATATCTTTTACAAATGACAGTAAAATACATTTAATTGACATTAATAAATTAATTAATTCAAATTCAATTTATATAAATTTCTAAGACTAAAGATAAATATTATCTGGGTAATTATTTTAAAAGACAAATAGCACTTTCGCTATCATTTTATTTTAATAACATAGCCAGTAATTTGGCTAGCTTAACTGCTTCTATTGAGCAGATAATTATCAAAAAAAGACCTTGGAATATGTTCCAAATCATTTAAATTATGTGTCAAGACAATAGAGAACTACTCTTGCATACCTTTTAGTGTCTCTTCGACAACAGAGAAGCAAAAAGCAATTATTTAATTTAGTACATCAAAACATACAAGGCTTCACTGGCAAAGAATTAGAGGTAGGTTTGTTTCTGGAACACATGAATGTGCATATTTTGTGTATAACTGAACATTGGTTAAGAAATGATAATTGTTTAATAAATATTAATAACTATGAAGTTGGTAGCTTGTTCATGAGAGGATCAGCAATTAGGGGTGGATCACTTATATTATTACATAATGTTTAAAATATAAAGAAAGGAAAGATATTGTCAGTACTCCATTGAACAAACTATTGAACTTTCCTGTATAGAACTTGAGAAATGTATAATTGTATGTGTATATAGACCACCATCATCTGATATATTTTATTTGAATCTACTATGGAAGAAGTGCTCAGTAAATTTAGTAAGTTTAAGAAAAGGTCATCATATGTGGTGACTTCAACATAAATATTTTAGATCAATCACTATCCTCGTCGAGGTTTCTCAATCTTTTTAAGTTATAATTTAAATCAATTTAATGAGCAACTAGGATCTACTACGGCTACTTGTCTTGATAATATTTTTTGTGAAAATATAACTATTAAAAATCAATAATTAATTGTTTACAATCAGATCACAGTGGTCAATTAGTACAGTTTGAACACCGTCATGACTTACAGCAAGTAATTAATATCCGTTATAGGCCAATTACTAACAACCGCATAAGTCAATTAAAAATAATGTTGATAATTCACTAAATCAATTTAAACCTAATGATCAAAATGTGGATAGTCTTTATGAAAATCTTTTTTATTCTATTAAGAAAAAATTGATAAAGTATTTCCTTTAAAAAAAAAAAATATGTAATAATAATATCAGATTCAATGATTGGGCCACACCTGGCATTTTTAAAAGTAGGACTAGGTTATATGAGCTCTACGACTTGAAAGTATACTACAGACCCTGAATTTATAATTTTTGTCAGAACTATTCAAAATATTTAGGAAGTTGTCATATGGCTAAGTCGTTATTTTTTCGCGATAAAATCAAAGGGTCAAATAACAAATTAAGGCAACGTGGAATGTCATTAATAAGAAGCTGGTAGGAGTAAGCCTCATGATATAACTTTACACTCAAAATTGACAACGCTATTGTTAATAAAGAATCTGATGTAGTAAATGCGTTTGAAACGTTTTTACCAATACTCCAACCGAAATTACTAAATCTTTAAACTCTAGTTCTTCTGCTGCTAAGGCTCTCCTTACATCTAGTATTCCAGAACGTGTCAAGACTTTTAAGGAGTTAAATATGAAAACACTGAAGATCTGTGGGAATATCAACAAATATAATTAAATCGATCATTGAAAGTATAGCACCCCAATTGGCATTCATATTCAAAAAAGTAATGAAGGCATATTCCAAATTTATGAAGTTTAGTAAATTAATTCCATTATAAATCTGGGGCCAAAGTGATCCATCCAATATAGACCAATTTCCATTCTACCGTCGCTCAGTAAAATTTTTGAAAAAATAATATTTAATCAATTATTAAATTATCTTAATGCAAATCAATATTGCATAAAAAACAGTTCGGTTTTACCAAAAATAGAATACTACGGATGCAGGAATTGCCTCATTAAGCACGTATATGACGCTGGGAGAGTAAGCAAGATGCGATTGGGATTTTTGTGATCTGTCAAAAGCATTTGACTGCGTCGATCATGAGACCTTACTTATCAAGTTAAGACATTACGGTGTATCAGATTGTTCAGTAAATACTTAAGATCTTATTTGACGGGCAGAACTCAAAAGGTTGTTGTAACGGTTCTAGCTCTTCTGGTGGCCCATACGCATGGGCGTGCCTCAGGGTTCTATATTGGGTCCTTTACTGTTTCTTTTATACATAAATGACCTTCCTTCCATTGTCATAAACTTTCTGACATAGTACTATTTGCAGATGATACATCATTGCTTTTAACGTTAATAGAAAAAGAAACATTTGACGATGTAAATGGTGCTATCTCACAAGTAATGCATTGGTTACAGTTAATAATTTATTGCTTAACACTAAAAAAACTAATTGTATAAATTCTCATTACCTAATGTGAGGCAGGTCATCACAGTATTAATTTGAATGACGAATGCTTAAAAATTGTTTATAGTACAGTATTTCTAGGAATTACTATAGATTCAAAACTCCAGTGGGACCTCATATTGAAGCTTTGGCAGGTAGACTTAGCTCAGCAGCGTATGCAGTTAGGAAAATAAGGCTCTTAACCGATATTGATACAGCAAGATTGGTTTATTTTAGTTATTTTCATAGTATAATGTCATATGGTCTTCTGTTGTGGGGCTCAGCGCTGATATTAACACTATATTTGTACTTCAAAAAAGAGCCATCCGAGCCATTTATAACCTTAGACCACGTGATTCACTTCGGGAAGTATTTAAAAAAATCGATATTTTAACAGTAGCGTCAATACATTTACCATAATCTAGTTTATGTCCACAAAATCTTCATTTGTTTGAAAAAATTGTGACGTACATAACTTTAATACTAGGGCAAAAACAAACTTGCTGTCCCAAATCTTAGACTAAGTAAAGTAGGAAATCATTTGTTGGAAGAGGCATAACATTCTTTAATAAAATACCACAAAATCTTGCCGAATTGCCTTTCACCAGTTTAAATTAAAGATTAAAAAACCTCATGAAAAAAGGTTACTATACAATAGAAGAATATTTATCGGATAAAGATGTGTGGTCTTGCACTTAGTGTTCCAGTTACAAAATCTTTGTAATAAATTATTGTCAAGCTATTTGTAGATAAATGACAAAACTGTAACCACTGATATAAAAAGATTAAAAGAGTAACTCGAGTTTCTTGCCGGCTCTTCTCGAAGATCCTACATATTCCGAACCGGTGGTAGAGTCACAAAAAATATGAATAATAACAATTGACGATTCAAAGTATCTGTAACAGATTTATTTGAATAAAGATTTTTTTCTTTCTTTCTTCTTTCTTCTTGCCCGCGGTTTCACTCGCGTTTAGTTCGGGAATATACGGTTCCCCTTTCCTACTTATGAAAACAGAATATTATTATTACCCTGTTCTACATTATGCGTCTTTTCATCGATTTTAAGCTTTCTACTTTGAAAACTACGAATCGTCCCATATAAATTTTCCTGCCCTTTTTTAAGGGGTAGCTATATGAAAAAAAATATCATCATAACATCTAACATAATGCCATGCATATCAAAAAAACAGCCTGATCCATCCAGTGGTTTGTGCTGAGCGTTGATAGATCACTATGTCAGTCAATCACCTTTTTTATATTACGTTTACAACATATTTTTTTGATTTGCAAAGTTAATAAAAATATACTTTGAAAGTAAAAATTACATAACTAATGTACATTAAAATTACATACATATGACATGCCTTGGGATTTCAAATAATCGTTGTAACAGGTTTTTCAAATAAATTGAATGTGTTTTCGTGTTTATCAAAATATGTGCAAAGATGTCAAGAAATATTTTAACTTTTTCCTTAACAATTACTTCATGTTATAAAACAAAATAAATATCAATTAACTACTGCAACTTCAACTAATCAGCCCATGCTTCATCCGATTTTACATCAAAGAGCCTTTTTCCAGCACAAGTTATCAAGCAGCCATACTTACCGTTTGTGGTAAATAAACTTAGAAATAAATCTTACAACTTGACCCTTCAACCAGATTTCCTGAGCAGAAAATACATTACTTTATAAGCGGGATGCACGCACGCTACGCAGCTCAATTTTTTATTATCCTAAATAAAGAAAAAAAATCCATTAACTTGTATATCCCTTTCTTAAAAACAATTTCGCAATGATTTCGGTTTTACATATAATGCTTTATTTCATAAAGATGCATTATTAATTCCCTCGAATGGAGATTTAATTAATTACCTTCTCATATTCTTAAAACATAATCGTTATTTTTTTCCTAGTGTAGTTACATGATGGTGATATATTATATCTGTAATTATATGGTGGTAATATATATCTTGAGAGCGTCGGTGACGCAGTGGTGTGGACTGCTGCCTTCCGATCTGGAGGGTGCAGGTTCAAATCCGTATGTACGACTATCTTTCGAATCTTCGAAATGATATGTATGTTTATCTGCGCTCTTACAGTGAAGGAAAACATCGTGAGGAAACCTGTGCGTATGCCTTCAAAGAAATTGTGGGGTTCAGTGCCGACATTAATACAATATTGTACTACAAAAAAGAGCTATTCGTTTTATCTACAACCTTAGACCCGTGACTCTCTTAAGGAACTTTTTAAAAAATAAATATAGATAGATAGACTCTTTATTGCTCACAATAAATTAAATACAAACAAAACCATAAAAACCAATACAGTGGGCAAAGGCGGCCTTATCGCTACAAGCGATCTCTTCCAGGCAACCTTAGGATAAAGAAGACGAAAAATAAGTAAGGTAGTGGGCAAGAAAAATAGGAAAACAAATAATATATGATATGTCAATATTAATACATAAACTAAAAATAAAATAAAAAGAACAAAATACTTAAATAAATACACAAATCTAATAAATATGCTAACATAAATAAATAAGATATGTAAACAAATACGTTCTCATAAAAATACATACTAATCTATATAAATAATTCTCGAAATAATTACAATGTAGTGTCCAATAAATGCTGGTGGAGTCTGTTCTTAAATGTCAGTACCGATTTTGCATGACGAATATCAGGCGGCAACCTGTTCCACAAAGTCGTAGCTCCTACGGTAAAGGACTCTTTGAAATACCCAGAATTAGTGAACGGAGTTCTCAGCACATTATCAGACTTAGACCTAAGATCAAGACAGTGGTCTGTACCAAGAAATTGGAAACAATCTTTCAGATAGGAAGGGGATCGAGGGTCATACAGAACCTTATAAATAAGAGTCAACACATGTTCTTCACGGCGTTGTCGTATAGGTAGCCAGGCAAGCTTACGCCTAAATTCAGACACATGGTCAAACTTGCGTAAGCCAAAGATATACCTAATGCATAGGTTCTGCAAACGCTGCAGCTTATTGAGCAAATCTTCATTAAGATCAATAAGGCAGACATCAGCATAATCTATAATTGATAAAAGGAGAGACTGCGCAAGTTCAACTTTCGTCTTCACGGGTAACAAATTTTTCCACCGCCGAAGCGAACCAAAAGCCGCGAAAACCTTGCGACTGACCTCAGACACATGCGAACTCCAAGACAGAGTGTTGTCAAAGAACACTCCTAGATTCTTCACAGTTTTGTTATAAGAGATAGCCACACCGTTGAATAAAAGTGGAGGAATATCTGCAAAAACTATTTTAGATATCTGTTTAGAGCCGCCTACGATAATCGCTTGCGATTTATTGGGGTTGACTGATAAACCATGAGAAAGACTCCAATCACAGACGATAGCAAGGTTAGTGTTAATAATAGCAATTAGTGATTCAATGTTACTCAGGGGGCATGAGAATAAATTTGAAGGTCATCAGCATACAAATGAAACTTACAAGTAAGGAGAGGAGTTAGAAAATTTATGAAAATAGAAAAAAGGAAAGGAGAGAGAACCCCACCCTGAGGCACACCAGCAGATAAACTGCAAAAATCCGACATTTTATCACCACCCCGCACACATTGTCGTCTTCCAACTAGATAACTCCTAAACCACTCAACCGTTGAATCAGAAATGAACACTGACTTTAACATTGCTAAAAGCACATCATAGTCCACAGTGTTGAAGGCGTTTGAGAAGTCAAGGAGTACCAAAGCTGTCAGTTCTTGTTGGGACATGGCATGCCGGATGTCATCAGATACCTTGACCAGTGCAGTGGTAGTGCTATGCCCCGGGCGGAATCCAGACTGAAAATCACTAAGAATATTTAAAGAATTTACAAATACACTGGCTTGTTGAAGAACAAGACGCTCTAAAATCTTAGAAAGAAATGGCAAAATTGAAATGGGCCTAAAATGAGAAGGTAACGATGGGTTAGTGCACTTGGGGATAGGAATAACTATAGCTTGGCGCCAGCAACCAGGAAAACTACCAGTGTTAAGGGAGAAGTTAAAAATGTGGCAAATAATGGGAATAAGGATTTCAGATCCCATTAAAATCATCTTTCTATTAATACAATCTATGCCTTCGGCATTTGATTTAATAGCCTGAATGTTGAGCTCCACATCACGCTCAGACACTGGTTTAAATATGAAAGGCCGGTGTGATGATGGGGATTATTAGAGATATTATTCAATGTGTTTTGCTTTAGATGGTAAGGTAGATTACAAGATGCAGAAAAATGATTATTTAAAGAAGACAAGTCCAAAACATCTGCGACAAAATTCCTTGACTTACCAATTCCTAAAGAGTTTAAAAAAGACCACACTTTGGCAGGATCACCATTTGACACGGAAGAATGTATGTGTTGACGCTGAGCATCCCTACACAATCTGCTACAACGATTACGGAGCTCCTTATACTTGGAATGATTTACATCTGAAGGATTCTGCCTGAATCGAACTTTAGCAGCATCACGCCTTGCCATAACAGTTTTAATATCATTGGTAAGCCAAGGAGCCGGCAGATGCTTTAGACGAACAGGTCGAAGTGGGCATGGACATCAAATAACTGAATTAATATATAATTGAAAATTTCCAACTTTAAATCAACGGTAGTGGCTTCAAACACAGAATCCCAATCAGCTTTACGAAGGTCAGAAAAAAAAACTTCTTTGTCAATATTATTAAAGTTACGTTGCATGACCACACGTGGTTTAGGTTTCGGACAACGGATATTATAGGACAGGTAAATAAGATCATGGTAGGAGAAAGCTACTGCAGGGAGTTGTCCATGATCATTCACATGGCCAGGGACGAGACAATAATTAGGTCAAGCAAAGAGGGCTGACAGTGCGGAAAATGATGAGTTGCAGTTAGGGGCAAGAGGTCCAGACTTGACGAGTTGATAATAGAACGCAATCTGTTAGACCGAACATCCTGCTTAAGCAAACAAGTGTTAAAGTCACCCATAATTTGAGTGATCAACTGTAGGTACAAATGTTTCTAAAAGGGATTCAAATTCGGAGAAGTAGTTAATATGTAGATTGGGACTATAAAGTACGCCAAGTAAAACTTTGAGGTGACCAAAGAGGACTTCAATAAAGAGATGTTCAGAAGATTCAGAGTAAAGAGAAGGAGATTTGCTAATTATTTTAAAAGGAAGGTGGCTCTTAAGATAAATGGCAACACACCACCCACCTGCCAGTCCTATCATTGCGTATAAGGTGAAAACCAGGAAGAGAGTTAAATATAATGACTGTAGCATCACAATATATTTATGAAAATTTAATTTACGTCCGTAAATACTATCAACCTTTAAAAAAAATTGTGACTCACACAATTTTAATACTAGGAATAGAGACAAACTTGCTGTTCCGACTTGAGACACATAAAGTAGGTAAATCTTTTATAGGAAGATGTATAAAGTTTTTCAATAAGGTACCGCAAAATATTGTCGAGTTACCTTTACACATGTTTAAAGCTAGAAATAAAAAACCACCTTTCTAAAAAAGGTACTACACTATTGACGAATATTTATGTGAAAAAATCCTTGCCTCTTAAATTGCTCAGCTTTTCAGTGTTTATGAATATTGTTACATTAAGTAATTGTTTTTAAAAAAGGCTACACTGTTGAGTTTTCTTGGGTGCTTCTTTCTCAACAGGCCAATCCACTGAAGCGCTTTTTTCAAAGCATCAAAATTCATATTTTTAGTTTAGTATTTTTAATTGTTTTTTATTATATTTTTGTATATTTTTTGACGTTCATAAGTGCTTTTTGTAAGCCTAATTTGAATAAAGAATTTTGATTTTGATTTTGATTTTGAAATGAAGTCGGCCAATCCGCACTGGGCCCGCGTGGACAGGACAACTAAGATCTCCACACCTTATACCCTATTACCCGTGTAGGCTCGTGCCCTTCAGTAGGTACGTTTAATGAGCTGATGATGATGATAATTATATATCTTTGTTGCTTAAACCGAGTGAGGGTGGTAATAACCACACGGATGGCCATATATGACCACCCTCAAAAGTCGTTCCAATTTCCTTAATTTTTCCTTTTAAATGTTCGCATCACACTCGTTACCCACCAGGTAGAGCTTGATAGTCGTTGCCGTTTATTTTACTCGTTCGCCTGCCTATGAACAAAAAAAACTTGTTAATTTTAAAAAAATATCGCAACACTCACTTGGTCTTAATTCAGTTTTGATAGTTTATTTATCCTTTATCAATAGCAAAACTATATGAGTTGTTACTTTGTTTAAAATTCATCCAATACAATATGGTATTGTTTGAACGGGGAAAGGTGATCCGACACTGGGTCACCAGGAAGCGTTAACTGTTTCACTGACAATGAGCGAGGGTTACGAGCGTTCGCATACCTCAAAGTGCTTGGCCGTGCGGTAAGCGGCGTCTGAGCGCATCCGACCGTAGGTAATTGCGCCTAAATACGCGTAACACTGCTTTGCTTAATCTATGTAAATCTCAAATGAACATGTTAATATCAGGATTAACTTTTTCATTTGAAAGGTTGACAACCAGAGGCTACAGCCTCTGCTTATAAACTAATATGATTGTTGTAATTTTGTAATTGTATTAAAATGTTTAAAAAAATTGTGGTTTAATCGCTTCTGGTTGTGAGTTTATTCTATGACCCAATGATCAAGCGTATAAACTATCAAGTTAATATGTTTTTTGGTCAAATCCCTTATATTCAAAATGTGAATAATCTCTTACGAGACATTATTATATACGATATAAAATACAAGGCCAGCACAGTGAAATTTACCCCATGACCTTTGAGTTTCACTCTAGGCTTATAAAAACTAGAGCAAAGGCTCGTAAAACAGACTACTACATGTACGACACTAAAAAATATTACCTGCGCTATAAAACTGTAACAGTATATTTCATTTTAAAATTGAGATGTGTCTACAATTAAATTATACATAAACAATATTTTTCTTGTATATATACTCGTAATATGTTATATATGCGTTTTGTTATATATTTAAACAATTTAAGAAAAGTAACAGGTATGAAGTTTGAGATGTTTATAGGCAATCTCGTTGACCTCATTCGTTTAAATTTTTCTAATACATTTAGTTGTAACCTAATGAATACTTTTACTCAACATGAAACAAAATTAATAAGAACCATAGTAATTATAACACACATAAAATTTCACTGATATTAGATATGAAAGTAGTATATTTTATACACTCTTTGTAATAGTAGATGATTCAACCAATCAATATTTAGTTGAATGATAAAAATAAATAAATATTTATGCACACAAATGTTTGTACTGCCCGGAATCGATCCTCGAACCCGGAACCATTGGTGTAATAGCTGACGTCTTAACTTTTACACCAAATGGGTCGTCTTTAATAATATTTATAATAAAACTAGTTACTAGAAAAAACTATATATTATGTTCATCCTTGTTTTGCTGTACAAACGATCTAATTGACCATATCTAAATTATATTTTAGCCGCGGCTATTTTAGAAGGATCAATTTACCAGATGTCTTGTAATGATTGCCGCCGGCTACGGCATACGACTTACTTGTAAGGAATTCCATGAAGTCGAGCTTACAGTAGAACGATAGTCGCTTACCTTTACTTTTCCCTAAATATGCGTAACAAGTAAAATGTAACGTTTTACACACTAGTTAGGTTATGAGCGTGAATAAGACATTTAAGCTCTCCATGGCAGTAGTGATCCCACCAAAAAAATTCACGTAAAATGTGGCCAACATACCACACCACACACACGCTGTGGAATATCTATTCCCAAAAAAAAACTTCCAAAGACTGCGCTAATATATGGTTATATTATATTACAATGTAGCCAATTCTTTCTTAATGTCATAAGGCAAATAAAATGTTTTGCCAGTCATTATAAACTTCCCATTCAACCTATTGAAATCCACTACTGGACATAGGTCTTCCCTATTTTGCGCCAGATATCCCGGTCCCCCGCTATTTTCATCCAGGCTCCACCAGCGACCTTTCGCAAGTCGTTGATCCATCGGGCCGAAGGGCGTCCTACGCTACGCTTACCGAGACGCGGACCCCACTCCAAAAGTCGTCTGCTCCAACGGCCATCGGTTCTGCTACATACGTGACCAGCCCACTGCCACTTCAATTTTCTTATCCGGCGGACTGAGTCGGTAAGTTTAGTTCTCTTAAGGATTAAATCATTTCTGAACTTATCCCTAAGACCCCGAGCATAGCTCGCTCCATTACGCATTGAGTGACTTTGAACTTGTGAACCAAGCCCGCAGTCAGTGTCCATGTCTCAGCTGCGTATGTTAGTCCGGGTAGGACGCATTGCTCAAAGACTTTTGTCTTTAAGCATTGCGTAATCGTCGACATGAAGACCTGACGTAACTTGCCGTTATAAACTTATTATCAATAAATTTATTTATGTCAAAAACCATAAACATGTTACTATGATTGGATGTCAAATTGTAAACGAATGTATTCAGTCAGTGAATACTGATGTTTTGGCTAAATGAATAGTGATTAGAAAATGGAAAAGCACATAATATATATATATATATATATAAATTCTATATATTAATTCTGAAAGTATTCTGAACCTCTAAAGAATGTAATTTATACTAATATTTGACCCACTTCCCATCATTACAGTAACAACAGAGTTTATACTATTGTATTTACAATTTTGCACCTTACTGTTTTTTTTTATGTGTAAATGTAGCATTAGGCAAACAATTATCAATTGCTTAACAATTCAGTTTCTTATTTTGTATTGATAAATCACTAGGCCCATTCTTTAAGGGAATCTTACAGCTTGGTGACAACTACACTGGTCAATATATCGGCTAGCAGCAAGGATGTGTTCACCTATTTGATTTTGCGCTGAATTATATTTGATTGTCAGCCGTTCCAGTGACCTGTGCAGCCTTGAGATTTCAGCTTCCAACTCTATGAAACCGATACATAGCTTTTTATCCTTTTTACTAACTTTTTGCTGTATAATTTTAGACTATCCAGTGAATTAGTTCGCTGTTTCCTTAATTGTGAATTTTGTTTACACTTTTTTGTTTGTTAATTAATTTATCAGTTTTCTTGATAATTTTGTTCAATTTCACATACTTTTTAAATCTATTTTGGCTCTTTCTTTTATTGATGGTACTCCTTTCAGTCCTTAAATTTGTATTGTCAATCTGGATGTTTCCTTGCCGAGATCCGGAACCAAAGCTAGTATAACGAATAAGTACCGGCACGTGATACCTTTGTAATAAATAAGGAATTGACACTGTTAATTAAAAGATACATTTAGCCATCTACCATCACTAGGTTGTCATGAATTTTTACGTATATTACAATTACTATCACCATATGATAAGACCATTTGAATACCAAAAGGGATACGGCCGTCTTTACACATTTCTAAAGTAGTGGATAGCCGATGTTTGAATTATTAAATATGTTTAAAAAAAAAGGAAGAAATTAACGAAAGTAGTCTATAACAAAAACTGCATGCCACACACATCATGCCTTTACTATGCTATCGTGATGTATACGAGTATGTCAGTATGAGTGCCGGTCAAGAATTCTAAATGCGATGTCCGGGTCACATAGTATTTTCCAGCTTATTTGGAAAATGCATTGCTAGCGCGCTTAGTCGTTATGTCAGATTCCATCATTACAGCTGTGACATGAAGGGTGAATAGTTGCTAACACAAAGCATTTTAATGACGCCACCTGGACAAATTAATGTGGCCTCGACCTTGATTGTTAAGTGTCAAAAATTATGTCACATTAATAATGCAGCTTATCATATTTGTTTTAGTTGGTCGAAATATGTTCCAATAAAATACAAGTAGGTACGAGCGTCGGTGGCCCATTGGTGTGTACGTGGTGGAATCGAATACCGCCATATACTAATGTCGTTTCTAATTTTGATATTTCATGTACGTTTATTCAGTGAAGGAAAAACATCGTGAGGAACCTGCGAAGAGATTTAAAGTTTGTGCTAGTCGAACAATCAGCTAGTGCGGATTTGCCTAATCACCCTTTTCTGGTAGACTCGTGCCTCTCGGTGGGAAATGATATGAGCTGATGATGGTGACTAAGTGAAATAATCAAGTCTAAGCTTAATGCAATCTTTATAATATGAATGGTGATATATTTTATAAGTACAAATCGAATCTAAATATGCACACAACATAACATACATGGTTACTCCATCATTTCATTGACTGTTTTAATTTTGTTGACATCGATAATTTCTACGTGTCTTTGGTGAATAACTTGTTCACGAAAAGAGACAATTATAATGCTTCTTTTTTACCTGTACAAATGTAAAAAGTAAAAAAATACAAGTGAGGTATGTAGGTCAATCTATTTAGGTCATATTAATTAAAAGCAAGCTATCAAGTTACTAATAAAAAAACTCGTAATCTTCAATCATACGTCTACTGTATAGGCTTATTTATTGATGTAAGTAGTACGACACAAACGGACATGTTCATAATAACATCTAATCCGTGTAATCTCTTCGGACATTTCTCATCCACATGGAATGGATGCTCTCGCATCTACAATTGAAGCTAATCAATATTTATAACAGGTTGTATTACCGTTCTTATTGCATTTTGTCCTTTACAACGTTTTACTGTTAACTTAGTTACATAATTACAGTTTCTTTAAATAATCATTCATAACAGTATGTGGAGCACATGAAACTAGCTTTTTATATAAATAAACACGGTTGTCTTAATATCATGCGACTAGCCGTGGCTTTGTTGTCGGCGACTACATTATTGATGACCTTTTTCCTTTTCTTCATGAATAACTAAAAAGTAGCAAGTGGCACTAAATGGTGCTGATATAGAATTACTGACCTACTATCTGATAGATCAGCTTCAACACCTAAAACCCCACTGAGTCTATATTCTCCGTTAAACAACTCCCCTTTGTAAAGCGCACGTGTTCAGATCTTATGCACCAAATGATTTTCTGGAAAAGCCGACACTTTTCCGCTTTATGGCGCAATAAACGTTGTCTAGACATAATTATTGCGGAATTTGCAAAGTTCGTGCATAGAGATAGAGCAACTTTGTATCCAGTTTACATGTTCCGAGTAAAATAATTTCGTCTGCACTTTGACAGACTAAGATTTTCAAAAATATAAAAGGTTTTATAGAGGAGGTCAATGGCACGTTTAGTAGTGAAACTTCGCGGCAGTCTTCTATAGTTCTATCATTTTGTGATATAATTTAAATAATGTACTTTTCGTTATTTTTATTACTCTTAATGTGAGTAATCTTTAAGTCAATTCATCGCACTAAACTTTGAGCGAAGCATTAGCCACTGCTTGTTAGACTGCTAGTATATAGCATGCTTATTATCAATCTATTATGCAATATCAATTAATATTGATACTGCTAGTAGTCACTTACTAAAGGCCATTGAAAGAGGTTGTTCAAAGTGCGATAGAGGAAGTTGTGTTAGGTGATTCCCTACGCGATAAGAACCGAAATGAGAACATCAGTAGAACTTAAGTGACCCACATAGTCTACAGGTTCAACAAGTCCATATGCTAATGGTCAGGGCGCATAGAGCAAATAACCGACATTCATTTTCTAATCGAGTCGATATGGATTCTCAAGTGTAATATGATAATGCGACCAATATTGGGCCACTTTGATCGCCCTTTCATTTGCCATCCGGTGATCCCGAAAACCGCACGAAGATGGACAGTTTGGGCAAGACTGTAAGTGTTCCATTGTCTGAGGGGCACCACAGACACGCAGACTGCTTCTGGAATATCCCCACTTTACCCAATTTTCACAGTACCGGCCTACACCGATTGTATCCATAGAATAGAAAAAAAAGTATGGAATGATGTCTTTGTTAGGTGTCTGTTGACTACTAGGGATCAGCCTGCTAGTCCGTATAACGGCCATTAGGCCAGGCCTTCGTTCGGCAGTGGATATTTTATAAGGCTGCAATGTTTTCAACAAAAAATCCAAAATAATTTTATTTAATATTAAGAATATAGCAACATATAGCGCATTAATTCTTAAAAAAACTTCAATGTTAATACAAATTTTAAAATAGTACATGCGAGTAGCAAACACTTGCAGCATCCATTGTGTTCGAAGCTTTATGGAATAAACGCATATTTTTGTGGGTACAAGCTAAGAGCCGTTACAAGCAACGAAATGTGTACAGAGGTTCGCTTAGCCGAAGACGTAGCGGCGCGTCGCGAAACCCCACTGTCCTGGGTAAGCTAAGCTACGCTATATGAGTAGCATCGCTTTTCATGAATATCATTACATAAAACTGATTTAATTTATAATCTTAAAAGTGGATACATGTACAATATTTACTTACGTGCCATTCATTTATTTAGTACATACTTTAAGTTAGAGAAATCTGTATACGGTATTTGTATTACCTATTTTACGAAATAAAATAAATCATGCCATTCCCTTATTTTTTGTGATTTAACCGCTTTTTTGTTTAGTATCAATAACAAAACGTGAACGTCTATTTCAATAATGAAAAAGCTGTCGCATGGTTTGACGGTATCAGTATTTTAATAAATTGCTTGTACGGTTTAGTTTGAATAATGTTTGTACAGCGCCATAACAACTAGTAGTCAACCAAATTTCAATAGTTTAACGACCTCGTTGGCGCAATGGGTAATAATTCACTCGAAACGTCGCGGGTTCGTCTGGTATGGTAATTATCTTTTATAATTTCCTCGAGGCTTACTGAGGAGAGATGCCGTTGGCAATTTCGTTATCTCCACCCCTTATCGATCAAGCATTGGTATTCCTAATGTTAAAGCCGTAGATTGTTTGGTGTACGACATATTGCGGGTTTTTAATGTTTATTATATTGCTGTTTAACGTTTTATTTTACATTACACGTACTTCTTTGACTTTGTCTCAATTTTGATAATAATAAACGGAATGTTATTCGAGAAAGGAATAGTTTTGGATTTGTTTGAAAAGCACTCGTGAGAAGCGTAGTGTCAGGTGCGATGGAACGGTGTGCAGCCAGGACATGGGGTAGCGGTCCTTGCAGACGCGATGGCATCGGCGCGCGGTCGTGCGCCACCGCTCACGGCGGCCGCCGGCGCTCGCGTCGCCGTGACTTATGGCCCCCGCGCGAACTTCGATCGTCCGATTGAATAATAATATCCGATTCCCGTACACCGAATTTATGTTAGGAAGTGAGCAGTGTCCCGTATCGACGGGCGCATCGGCCGCGCCTCGCCCGCCCGCTATTTCCAGCCCTGTCCCTAGGCACTGATGTACGGTACGATACCTGATAAATAAATTTTCGTGGAGCCGCTGTTCCGACTGGACGTCGGCACTCGGCGCTGTACGCCTAACCCACAACTCATTGCTGCCAACTGTGCCATACGTCACGTTTCACTATAACATTTCAATATTCCCACTGTGTGCTAACAAAATTACATCAGACCACAAAGTCACATTAATCGACCCTTTTTTCGGACCTAAACCGTACTCTGTAAAGCAATTTACCAAAATTGTTTATTAAAATTATGTGTACGGACGTGGTAAAAAAATTCAGTGCCTTATGAAAGTGCAAATGTTGCTTGTCGTTTGTAATAAAATTAGCGCTAACAAAAAATACGCCGTAGTAAGCGACATGATTTGTTATTGAACACTCGATAATATGACGAAAATTTCCGCTATAAGAGTTAAATGAGCACTTACAAAATTATTCAAAGTTCAATGTACCACAAATTTGTTAGTAAATAATGGGTTCACACTATGTTTTCACTTGGACTGGCGATCGTGACCAATGTTAGTAACAGCCTATAAGATCGATGCATGTCAGAATTTTGACTATTTTTACCGTTAACACTTGGGTCTGCACCGGCATGTCATTATCGTTTAACCTTTTTTTCTGGGTTTTCTCATAAGTCACGCATCTACAGCATCATTAGAAGTCGCACTCATTTACACGTACCAAATCAAAGCTCGCACATCACGATCTAACATATTCCACTCACACACCCCGGCCAAACAAAAAGCGCCTTACGCGTAGTAATGATATACCTAAACCAGACTATCTAATTTGATCAAAAAACTTGATCTGTATGTGTAATGCGCCTAAGATTACAGAGTGGAGAGGCAAATTACATTAGTCATGTTTAGTGGCATTGTTCGCGGAGCTGCAACAGTCAAATACCCCTGCCTCCGTCAAACCCAACATCTTACGGTACACAGAAATTTCAAACATTCAACGCACGCTATACTTTAAATATGAACAAATTATTTCCACAATACATCATCATTATGTCCTAACGGTTGTATCAATTAAATGTGATTAAATCGAGTAGCTTTCGCGGTCGATCACGTACACTGCCATTGTACGTTTTGATTCAATGGGTGTTGTCGTTTCGCCTGCAGCGTCGCACAGCAGATGACAGACGACTTCCGCGATGTGTTCATTTCATACATCGAAAATTACTGTTTTTCCATGTAAAATATTGCAGAGACTACTTACTATCCACTCGGCTTTACATACTAAAAATTTCAAAGCAAAATACAAAATGCGTTTAACATTACTCATGCTGGTAGCGACTGTCACAGGAAAGACCTCCACTTAATGTAACAAATCGGGCTCTAGGCTCTGCATTTAAGATAAATTTGCAGCGTATATCACGTTCGCTGCTTTTAAACACGGCCGTTGTATTGATGTTAATTAAAGTTGGCACGACGGAGAACCGGAGCGCTCGGGGCGCACGCACCTGCAATTACCGACTTTTGGTCCATTTCACAAATGTACAGATTGAATGGGACTTCCGACACAATGCGCCGGGACGCAGACGCCTCGTGGGCTGGCATGCGGACGCGTTGTCATTTTACGAGCGATTGTACTCTTCGCTACGCCCGCCCTACACAACCGATAATTATGACGACTCCCCTATTCAATAGCGTTGCGCCACTCACTCAACACGGTCTTATTGTTTATTGTGAATCCCAATAATTTATTACATCCGATGATTCACATCGGCGTCGTTGCAGTGAAGTCGTAATCCAGCAATACCCGATGGGCCATGATCGCCGCATTAGCATATCGAATATGCGACCGCGACAAAAGTGTCGTTAAAGTATCTGACCCCAGCTATCCGCGAGTATCAGGCGAATGCTCCGCCGCATTGGAATCCTCAGCATCTGATGTCCATTTAGCTAGGGCGGTCGTTGTGCGTGAATGTATCGAGCGGCGTCCGAATGGCATATCGCGAACATTAGCATTATCAAATAGCCGGCGTCATGGTATCGGCGAGGACGCGCGCGACGGTCGCGGAAGCGCCGTGTGAAGCCAAAGGCCCCGACGACCGACAGCGATAACTCAACTCAGCATACCACAAATACAATCGTGTGGATACTGCTGAGGTAGCGGCGCCATTACCCTTCTACGTCCCCGCGTATCGCCTAGCGACACCGTTTAGATAACATTATAATTTTCTTGTTTGAGGACTTGAATAGATACGTTCTGTGACTAAAAGCTTGCAATAAAGATAAGATGCCTATGTTCCACTTTGTTATTAACTTCGCTTTAGAAATATCTTTTACAACGACTTTGTATCAACTCCAATGCAAGTATGAAAACAAAACTTGGAAAAATATACCACACAGCTAAAACATGTTTCACTATACGAACATTTAAATACAATCTGCTATCCAATGGCATTAGGTATTCATTTGATCGCTGACTTTACTAAGACGTCTTCATATTGCATCTGTAATCTAATACAAAGGGAAAAGAATGATGGTACATAAATATTTAGTTCCTATTTGCAATACGCTCGTGCGCGGGGTTCGTCAGTTATTTTTCAACGTCAGTCACTATACGTTTTGTTCCTTACAGTTCGATGGAGGTCCGGTCGTATAGACAAATAATTCTGCCCCTTTAAAACATTTATGTACATAATACCCGTGTAATGTTTACATTCGTTGCAATTCATCGATATGCTTAATGCGCTATGTTTCCAACTAATTATTAACATAATTTATTTCCAACTCGATACGCTACACTGAAAGAAATATTACAATGATTATATAAATATAACGAATACATGATTGAAACATTAATAATATAAAAAAATGTGCTTAAAAATTTATAATCTTGATTTATCTTTTATTTATTGGATCAGCTTATAACAAAATTAATTTTGTCTTGTAGATATGTCCGTCTGCGGCGGTCAAAAAATGAGACTGGCAGTGAGAATGCCAAAAAAGAAAAATATGTATTCGATGCGTCATCATCAGCGTATATAAATTCCTAACTACACGATGATTTCCTACGCCGTAAGAAGAGCATCAGATAAATGTACATGTAATTACGAAATTTAATAAGTCATAGGCACGTAGCGGAATTTGAAGCTGCTATCTTCATATCGGAAAGCAACTGTGTAGGTACACGAATGTCCGAACCGGTGGCAGAGTCACAAAAAAATATGATAATAATAATAATTGACGATTCAAAAGTATCTGTAACAGACTTATTTAAATAAAGTTTTTTTTCTTTCTTTCTTTCTTTCAATGAACCACTGACGCCATGACACTCACTGACTTGCATATTGTGGTACAAGTTAGTATTTTTAATATAAAAAGAACATATTATTTGATGCTACCATAATATAGTCCATTCTTTCATCAGACAACCAGACAGAAACATCCATTATTCGCGGAAAGACCAGTGTAGCACTGTGGAATTCATTGCCTTACGTGTTTCCCGAAATATACAATTTAAGTGTATACAAGTCGAGACTACAGGTTTTTTTAGGTCAGCTTGGTTCATTATAGACATCTTGATGTTTAACACCAGACACGCCACAGGCAAACGCTGGCCTATTCAATTTAAAAAGAAAAGGTAGCCAAGAGTTGCTTTAGTATCTATATGAAGAAAATTGAGGAATCTCAAAAATAATCCAAGAAACTTTTGGTTATTTATTCAGTCAAAGAAAAAATCGAATAAGCTTCCAAGTTGTCTTAAACATGGTGATACAGTATTGAATACCGGTGATACTATAAGTGAAGCTTTTTCAAGTTATTTTCATTGTAATTTCTTGGCCCCATCCTCTTCTAGGACTTCGCCAGTGGATTTAGATCTTGATATTACCACCTCACATTTGTCGAATATAGTAGTGGAGGAATCCCATGTTTGTAGTCTACTTAAAACCCCAGACCCTTCTAAGTCTTCCGGACCTGATCACCTTCCCGCCATTTTCCTTATTAAGTGTGCCTATACGCTGGCATTGCCACTTACGATTCTTTTTAAAAAGTCTATCTCCGACAACATTGTTCAGGACATTTGGAAAAAGGCGTATATAACACCTATTTTTAAAAAGGGCAATAAGGCTGATATTGTGAACTATCGACCAATATCTAAACTATGCATAGTATCCAAAGTTTTTGAGAAAGCAGTGTATAACCAGGTCTACTTTGCATTGTGTCATAAATTCAGTCCTTCTCAGCACGGTTTCCTTAAACGGCGTTCCACAGTCTCTAATCTAGTACTATTTAACAACTTCCATGCCGATACTGTGGATGCAGGTGGGCAGGTTGATGTGATTTACACTGATTACAGCAAGGCCTTTGATCGCATCCACCATCAGACCCTCATCTCTAAGCTGTTGAGCATGGGTATTTGTGGGGACCTCCACAGATGGTTTTCTTCTTATATTTGTAACAGATCACAGGCAGTAGTCGTTCACAACTACATTTCTAGCTGGGTGATGATACCTACCGGGGTTCCTCAAGGATCTCTGCTTGAAAATTATTGCAAAACCAACCACCTTGATCTAAATCCATCTAAATGTTGTCTTGTAACCTACACTCGCAAACGTGAGTTTATTCGGTATGACTACTCTCTCAAAGGTTCGATTTTGAAAAGAGCGTTTTCAGTTCGCGATCTAGGTATCATACATGATAGCAAACTATTGTTTGATGAACATGTTGATAGCATAGTCAGTAAGGCATCAAGGACGTTAGGGCTAGTAATGCACCTATGTAAAGAATTTTCCGATGTCAATACAATTAAAATTTTGTACTGTTCTTTTGTTCGTAGCATATTGAAAACATTCAAAGAAAATTTCTACGTTATCTATGTTTTCGTACGGGTGTTATGTATGATTCTACTAGCTACCTTGCATACTGTAGGAAGCACCACCTTCTTCCCCTGGACCTTCGGCGCAGTATAGGTGATATATCATTTTTACTCAGGTTGGCGTCGGGTTCCTTGGATTGTCCGGATCTGCTGTCCAAGTTAACGTTGAGGGTGCCTTCTAGGTCCCTTAGAAACAACATGTTACTGTTTCTTCCAATGTCGCGAACTAACTACAGACAAAATGAATACTTGTGGCGTGTTTGTGATATTTTAAAGAAGTAGCTAAATCTGTCGACTTAGACCTATTTAACACTAGTGTGGTTGCGGCGAGGAAAGCATTAAGTGGGTAATTCTTCAATGTATAGGTTTTTGTGTGTACGTATGTATATGAAGATATGTATTTATATGTATATATGTACATATATGTTTATTTGGTTAGTTATTTTTGTGATTTGTTGTTATCGTAGTTAAGTTAATTTCATTATATTACTATAAGTAAAGACCTGTAATTGGCTTATTGTGATTTTTTTATTCTGTTTTGAAGCTGTTGGTCTTCCAAATAAATAAATAAATAAGACTCAGCATACCAACTGCATCATGGTTCCTTTTATTTATTTTATTTGGGATAACAAACAGCTCACAGTGAATCCTTAAAACTAATATAGCATACATTTGTGTTTTTTATTGGGATGCCCACACCGTTATTCTCAGGTTATTAAAAAGTGGTACTCAATTCATTATTATCGGGGAATGTAATTATAATTAATAATTAAGTTGGCATATTAGGCACTGAAAAAATGTTTTCCGAAATCACTAGTCGATTTCTTGATTGCTACCGTATTGCATAAAAACGAAAAGTAAATCTAAAAATGTCTATCATTATTCTATTTTTGAAACAGTGTGTTGTTGCTGACAATAATCTGTATCAAAACAATGTTTAATATCTTTTTCGCTCGGGTCATGACGTTTTATTTTTCGAATTAGTTGAGTGGTGGCATTTATCTATAAACTCGAACGCACTTAACTGCTAATGGCACTTGACTGAGAGAAAGGTATACGCACGTTAAGAGTTTGTACTCATTAAACCCCTTTGTTCTATTCTTATGTATTTACTTTCATTCGCTCAATTGATCTTCAAACACCATAAATATTTACATACACACCGCATTAAAGGCTACGTCATTGTAGGCTAGTGATGTGAAGTGAAACTCACGAATACCGTATTATAATTTAACTGTGTTTGTACAACAACGTAAGATATTTTTTGTGACTGTTAACCTATAAACAGTCGCAGCCGTACACTTTTATCTGACGTTGGCATTAAAAAAAATATTTGGATATTTTATCAGCATAATGACGGTTTAGGAGTCAGCTTGACTGGTAAAGTACCTCACATCCCATACAATTTATTAACGCCGTTCCAACCCCTTTTGACAATTAAATTTTCTTTCAATTTTTTCTTCTTTTATATTGATTGTTTTTTGTTTCCTTTATAAATGGCAATTTCTACTTCTTCTTTTAAGATACGAATTGTACAAAGATCTGCCTAATTTTATTATTTATTTATCTTTGGTGGCGAAATCGTGAACAAAATTGAACATCACTGTTGAAATAATAAAACCTATAATATACGCGTTTAAACATTGAAATGGGCTTCGTCAAAATGTTGGCATGCCTTTAGTTTTTTTTATTATGTAAGTGAAAGGAACTCATTTTACTACCCCCAGTTTCTCAACATAGGGCCACTGACCACAACACCGCTGAGGTTTACCGATCACTGATTTTTATTCCGTTAACTCCGACGATATGTCAATCGTGCATTGTCAAGAACCGGTGCGATCAGATGCGCACGCACGCCCCGTAAACTAAACACCAGGGTGGTATTTATCGGCGCGCGTCCGTTGTCAATGAGTGTATCGTGGAAGCCCGTTACCACCGACCGCCATTACGCGACCACTGTTAATTATCAACAGTTATCAATAGTTACGGCGGACCGCGTCGATGCCAGCTGTCCCGGGACGGGTGACGCGAGCGCGGTGTTGCGTGGTTGTGCTTGCAGCGGTTACTTAAATGTGTGTTCAAGTAAAAGGCTTATAATGTTGCAGAATCTATGTTCCCTTTGCTCAATTTAAGGTTTAATGATAACACTGTGTGTACATTATTGTAACATAAGGTTAAAAGAGTGACTATCGAGTTTCTTGCCGGTTCTTTTCGGTAAGTCCTACTGTTTTCCCCATTGGCAGATTTGTAAAAAATAAAACAGGAATATTGCAGGAATTTACAAGTCATTATTGCCATATTATATTTTGAGTGTATTTCGGCAGTCAGATCTATGAATAAGAAAAGATACAACCTTTGCCATAATTAATCATAAATAATACATAGATATCGACCATTGTACTATGGGTATTAAGCAACTCATATACACATACGAGTTTTGATATTTTGAATCGCTCGAGACCAGCTCATTGACGAGCCACAACTTTACTAACCCTAGGGGCAATTTTTCAATCACAGGTATCCTCGATCTTCTTAAGGCACTGACCCATATTTAAATTACGTTTCTACGTCAATCATTCTATCATATACATGTTGAAATGTGTGTTGTAATTATAGAGATAAATTACACTAGTATTTCATCCCGTTTGCTCGAGCATATTACGGAATTTGCGATTTATAATTTTAACAGACAAATGTCTTAACACTTCAAATAGCTGGATTTTCATGCTTAAGGAACCTAAGCTTAATAGTGGTTCATGTGAATCCTTTAGACTGACTGTCTGTCTTAATTAATGAGAGTTTAAACATTTCCCCGCGCTCTTGTAATTCCACAAGTAATTTCAACTATCCTTGCTATGTTTTTCTTTCATAGATTTACAAGAATGCCTCGGCGATCGTTGAGATCTTTTGAAAGGGCACCGCCACACCACCATTTATGTGTCCACCGGCGCGGCGTTGCGTGTTAGCCTGACGCGTTAAACACGTCGATGGCGCCCATAGATCGCTGTTGGGTTTGAGCAAATATTTTAACAGGTATTTTATTGTTAATCGCGCTTAGGTGTAGCGACTATCGGGCGGGCGGACGATCTCTCACACGATACGCGGCGCCGGATGCCGAGATAGCGTCGCCTGGGGCCGCCCGCACCCGGACGCTTGGACCATCGGTCACACTCGGTGTATGGTGAGGTATATAGTGCGGTGGCAGTGGTACTACTATGCAAAGTGTTATCCTAGAACTGTTGAAATGAGCAAGAACTACATTCAGAGTCAGAACAGATAGATCTTGTTCTGACTCTGATTAAGTTAGACAGTGGATATATTCGTTCATTGTACACGACTCACCGAAAACTATCGCGAGAATTGTTGTAGTTGAATCGGTTGACATGTTTCTTCATTTAATAGTTCTTTACCAAAAAGCAAAAACGCGTCTCTAAACTTAAACACGAATAACAACAAAAACAGTTTTTATGGACTTTTGAATGGCACGCATCTTTGCGGTAACTGGAAAACTATGTGTTTTCTCAAGTTATCATAGTCTTCTAGTGGTAATGCCCCTCAGTGAGAGAGTCCCGGTGGCTGTATCTCCCTCGTCCTCTAATTACATCAAGCGCACCGCGGATGTACACGCAACTTGTGTACTGAGCATTGTCTGGGCCCCGGGACCGTCGCGATCTTAATCGAGACCATTATTTAGACGTTAGATCGCACTCAGCTTTTCGCACACTTTTAGTTAATGAAAAAGTTTTTCAATTTATCTACGAGCGAATGTGATAACGGTCACGTTATTTTTACATAAATTAAAGAATTCCCGTTGTTGATAATGTTCTATTGTTAAAAAAACGGTAACTAGTTTGTTAACTTGAGGGTATATAGTGGAATTGAAACCGAGAACGGTAGCATGCTGAGGTGCGGGCAACCTAAATTCTTTGAAGATAAGAAAAAAGCTAATTCAACGATAATGAATTGTAACTTCCATTATAACTTTGATACATGAATAAAGTTTACTATAAACAGCCATGATAACTATCAATCTATCAAGACCTCATCCAACGTCATTAAAGGTTTTTGACCTTATGGTCTGCTATATTTCCCTGTAAAATTTACGGTATTTGACCTAACGGTCTCCTGTATTTCCCTGTAAAAAAATACCTGTAAAATCTGAGTGGAGTAAACCGCCGCTCAGATTTTACAGGGAATAATAATTAAATAATAATAGTATATAATTTGAACCCGTAAATTTGGCCACTTGACAGAGCCTCCTTCGTTACTTGACAGAATGCATAACGTGCTGTTGTCATCACGTTATGCATGCTTGGCTCCCTTAAATTGTATTATTACCTTATTTGTAGCACTATCACTGTTACATCCTGTTTGAAAACACTGGTGAATTGTCATTTTTTCATCAGAAGATCTGTGCCGTATTTAGGTCAAATAAAATAATTTGTTCTCAAATATGGCACAGTTAATTGTTTTTACATTGAAAACTTTTTAAGTAAAAGTAAAATTGACCAACAAAACCAAAATTATAAAAAAAAATGTTTTATAGTGAACTTGATCAATTTATAACGTTTAGATGTATTTTTTATGACGATGTTACGATTTCATCTGCTATTAATATTACCCAATGAGTATTAGATACCAGTTATTTTTATTATGATATACAATTGGAGTTCGTTCAACTTTAAAAACTTTAAATAATTCACTTCACTCACAAGTTCACTCGTATAATCCCTTACGTACAACAAAAAAATATTTTTGGATACATTTAGCGGTAAATAGCATTAATAAAGATCACTTTTGACAGCAACTTGCACAACTAATAAATAGAATCGAATTATTTTGTCACAGCTATTTTGAATTCGTGAATGAGTAATGAGAATTATATGTCTGCATAAACTTAAAAGCGGCTTTATTCTCAGTTTATTTGCTGTGCAATTTGTATTCCTATTTTTATTTCCTTAATGTTTTATTGTTACTATTATCTACTCATAAAACATCTTAGTGATTGAACAACGGAACCTGCTGTCACAGGATCCTGGCGCCGAATGGCGACTGACAAAAGTATTTTATGTTTCTTTTGTCAAATCATAATATAAATAGTGTTGGGTAGGTATTGTTATGATACATTGGGGCTTGAAAATGCGAATTTGTGGTATATGACTTACTCGTATCTCTCTCGTTATAATATCTCATATGGAATTCATTTGCAGTGCAACTAACAGTTTCCAGTATTATCATCAGCTTCGATTCGTCCGGTAACCGTTTGCGGAATCGTGTCAGGAACGCGCTGCAGTAGTGAGAGCGCTTTGGAGCAGATTAGAGTTGGCTATATCTAATTAACGTAAGATGCGTAGCTTTAGCAATGGCGGTGCCAGACTCCGTCCGCCTCGCGCCTGGTGTTGCCATTTAATTATGCTATTTTAGTTTATCATTAGTAGAAAGGAGTGCATTCCCGAGTTGAAAACTAACATTATTTCATATTTGCTACCTTTAAAAACTGATCTTAGATTTTTTTGTATTCGCCTTCACTTAAAAGTTGCCATTTTATTAAAATTTAAGTACTTTATCATTAGTAGAAAGGAGTGTTTTCTCGAGTTGTAAGGCATACTTTATTTGGAAAACCTTTGGAATATTAACTAAGATTGTTTTATGAATTCATCTGCTCTCAAATATATCTATTAACGAATAAACTAGTCACCTGTAACTCTCAGCCAAACAGTTGTCTAAGTAAAGATAACAAATAAACACCATATCTAAAGTATCTTTACGCGTTTGATTCAGTAAAGGTTTCAAATGCTATTGACATTTTAGAGGGAGATAACAGTGAAAAAGTATTTCCACCGTTTTCTCCTCTAAAATAACTTCACATCGTCATTTGTCTGTAGTAGCAGAACTTAAAATTTATCTGTAGTAGCAGAACAAAGAGAGCAATTATTGCTAAAGGTACTTCATAAAATTATATTAAAATGTACATTATATGTTGAGGTAGGATGGGCACACTGAGCGACCACCCAGGCAGGCGCTTGCTTACGGCAAATGTCTTTGCAATTCAAGAAACTAAAATTAGGGTTGTTTCTTAAAGCCACTGTAGAGGAGAAATTAAGATAAGTTGTAAATTAAGCTACCCAATATATTAGTAATATTACCAATTACCCGCTGACCGCTGTGGTACGGATATACCTATCTAACAAACATTGATTGAATTTTGTCTGGATTCCTGGTGGTTTAAAGTACAATTTTCTGTAAAGTAAATTTTGCAGTAAATACTTTTTATTGTGCGCTGAGAACGTCTTTATGGTTTGTCATATTTTCAATTATTGCTTAACTTTCAGCTTAACTATAACAATGTTTGATTAAATGAACGATAGACGTAATCTATTACAAATAGGCATTGGGAATCACGCTTTACAGCCCTTATTTCAATATACAGGTATCATGAAGACGCTGATTTTCATTATTGATTACCCGTGTTAGCTTTATCCGTACTGGGGAATAAGGGAATTGGAATAATTTAATTATATTTTAATCAAAATCTTGTAGATAGCCTTGTACTTAAGTATTCGGCCAGAGTATTGTAGTTTGTTGGGATGAGCGGGTAATCCGGCATTTACCTCTCATCCCAACCTATCGTGGTAAATTAGCGGATCAGCTTAATTTACTTACCAATAACAGTTTGATTGAGTGTCGGTGGCTCAATGGTGTGGACTGCTGTCTTCCTACCGGGAGGGCTGAGGTTCAAATCCCGACACGTACCAATGTGTTTTCGATTTTTCGAAAATATATGACGTTATCCGACGCTCTTACGGTGAAAGAAAACATCGTGAGGAAACCTTCATGCACGCTTGCGAAGAGATTCAAAGGTTTTGTGTGAAGTCGTCCAATCCGCACTGGGCCCGCGTGGACGACTATGGCCTAATCACCCTATACGGGTAGGCTCGTGCCCCTCGGTGGTGACGTTTAATGAGCTGATGATGATGAACAGTTTCATTATCGTAGCGTTTAAATAGCTGATGTTACTAAGATTATATTTTGATGTTATAGGTACAGTGTTGTGATATTTTTGTATATAAGTGTAAGTAATTTACACTTTTTTCCATTGTAATGACGTATTGTGCTCGAGGTCTCAGGATGTTCACCGTGTCAATACTAAATTTACCGACAGCTCACCGCATCAGCAAGTTGAAGTGGTAGTGAACATGTCACGTATATTTAGGACTGATAGCCTTTGAAGCAGGCGTGTCTAGAAGTGGAAACGCAAGCGTAGCATATGGCGTTATCTGGTCTGATGGACCAGCTACTTTCAAAAGAAGCTATTAGTAGTTTGGGCAGTAAACAACAGATAAATTTTCTTATTTACTTTTTTATAATACTTAGATATTATACCTACATAAGATCACCTAGACCAATACAAACAGACATGTTTATGCACATCCTCTGTAGAAATAAATAGAAATGGAAGATAGAGGTAAAAAATATATTTTATACATATAAAAAAGCTAATCGCAAGCTCGCGTGACCAATTTGTTAGGTAGAAAAAATGGACTCTAATGTATATCTTTCACTCAATTAGGGGAAATTGTTTTACAAGATTAAATCAGCGCTGCAGTGAGCCTTCTTTAAACTGAACAAATAGGTCTAGAAAGTAATTTCGCTATAACTTCGCGTGTCTGGGTCATCATGATTGTGATCGCTAAACACACAAAAGTAATACCTAAGACATTAATTAAAAATAATTTACGAGATATCATACTTAGCGATTATTAACAAATAATGCAACATGTAACGTAATTAAATATAAATTTGAGCAATTATACTTCCATCATGATCAAACGTTAGGCCTCCTCTTTTGGCTGAGAATAATCACATATGTGAGCTCACTACATACGTTTTAAAGAGCCAAATATGCAGGCGTGGTCTTATGACAAAAACAATGATAAATTACCACCTTGATCCTGTAAAGTTCTTTGACATTGGCACATCGGTTGTAGGCGACGCGCATAATTTATGCTATCGCCTACAGTATCAGATGTACACCGAACTCAATAGCATCGTGTTTTTATATAAAAGCACAAATAACAAATATGAATCACGATTCTAATGTGATTAGTATTCTGCTACTGTTAATATCTTAGTTACAGAGATGTATTTTTTACAACGCATCATCATGAAGATTTTATACAAAAAGTTTCCTTGCCTAGTCCATTTTTAAAATACTTTGCACTATATAAATTAATTAATTGCTACTTTACAAAGTCATCTACCAATCAAGTACTAGCAACACTTATACATTACTCAAATTGATTTTTCAAATTGAATTCAGAATAGGTGATTGTTATTGACGCCGATATGATGGGGTAACCCATAGTATCATTATGAATTTTAAGTTAAAAAACATAAAACTTGACATAATGAATAACAGTCGATATTATTCATCTAACCCTGTACAGTGATATGAAAGCATTTAGTTCGCATTCTCAAAGAGCATCAAAAAATTATCGTAACTGAATCGGTATCAACGACCATTTAGGATTTTTTGTATGCCACTGCGTGACCGATCGCTCGGGCGTACACAAACAATCCTCGATTATGTCCAGTTTCACGCTCCTTGTCTCTTGACAAATGATGTTTTTGCTATCGGACTGTACCTGTGTTTTTACCGATGTATCTTTTAATACTTACAATTCATTTAAATTGACGCTAATTGTAAACATGTTACCTTTTTAACCTGTCGCCCGCTGTCGTGGTAGGCTTCTCTCGCATACTTGGCGTATTAACTCTGGACACACACTGCCTATTCATGTCTTTAAGCAATTATGGAGCAGTTTAATGTCTCTCTTCCCACGATTGTATCTATAGAGCGAACTTAGTTTATTATGTTCTGATTTATGTTTATCTCCTCTTACAGCGTGCCAAATTTGAGACACGTTAGTAAGTACTGCGCATTGGTTCACGTCGCTGCCAAGTTGGGTTTTCAAGTTATTAGCCATTTTCATCGCGTTTCGTTTTCCATATCCACGACATTAAATCCGAGTGTCAGGTGAATTCATCATGTGCAAACTTCCGCAATATCCTGTTCACATTGTAATAAAAAACCAACAATGTGCACTTATTAGTAGAATTCCAGATGGAGTAAAACATTACGATGCGGTTGGGTGATTGTTCTGCCGCGGACGCGAATGGCACGTATTGCTTGCGTATAGGTGCGAATTTTGGTATGTCAGACGTGGGACCGGTCGTGGTTCCGCACCGTTAAATTGATGTGGAGGCAGATGCCCTCGCGATTGCTTGCGCCTTCTGCGCTTTACCACCAAGCCCAAATGTCAGGTGGATAAATAAATTAATGTCTTTTCTTCTCATTTATATAACAGGACTATTTTTGATTTTATCAGTAACGTTACGACTAACAAGTAAGATTTTTCTGATCGATATCAAAATCTGAAACAGCTAAAATATTGCCTTTGTTTAAATATTTAGTAATGTGATGCTGAAAATTGAACCAGAATCTTTGTATATTTTATATAAATTAATAGCAACCTGCCTAGTTCTGATAGCCCATTAATTTAGTATCTAAAAAAAATTCCATTTTAGGACAGGAAAGCAAGACAATGTATAGTAATTTGCTTGTTATAATATCAGTCGCAAAAATAATTGTTTAATTCGCAAGATGTCACCTCAGTCCAAAATTATCACGTATCTCACATTCTATCGGACGTCAACTGTCTCCTTTAAGATTTACCATAAATGGCATTGAGATCCATACCGTTACAATGACCTAGAATTTTCCTTTTTAGAGTGTTAGTTTCTTAAATCTTTATCTTAAATACCTAATAAAACTCCAATTTATTAAATCCTTGGTTGACTTTTTTGTCATAAAATCAACATAACAATATGTTTACAGAGACATCTAAGATACTAAGTATTGTTGCAGTTACGTAATTATGCAAAAGTTCGCATTTTTTTCTCAGGAAACAGCCAATCAGTGTTCTGTTACAGAGAACTAGAAGTCAAGGACCGTTCGCATATTTGTGACGAATGTTTCCATGATGCCGGCAACGTAAACCACATTAGATACGGTAGGCGGTTGATGATAGTTGTTCCGAAATTCGCTGCGGCCATTTCTCAGCAAAGCGTTTTGCCTTCCAACAGCCAGCTCGGTTTGAATTGCGTTCAGGAAAGTCTAGAACAAAATTGGTACCGCTCATACAAGGAAATATTGTAAACTGTTAGTGTTTGGTGCGGGAGAGCAGGCGTCGCGCGTCGTGAACTTATTTAGGATTCATTCACCCTACGTTACGCTAGTTAGGTGCCTGGACTGCGCATTGTCTCACACGGCGTACGAAATGCAAACGGTCCTTTGTTCATTACAATTTGCTTACAGTGTTACCAAAACCGAGTACTTAGCGCCCACTTCTAAACGTAACATTCACGCCGTTCAGCGAACACCGTGTTCTAGGTCTGATTTAACAATATTTGCGCTGAAATAACAAGACATGTTCTACCCTGACGTTTATAGTTCTCAAACAAATACATGCCTTGTTCGTTTCAACTTGCGAATTCTGAACGGTACTCAAATGCAAGCATACACAGATAGGTCGCATTCCGTTTGAGAAGGAACGGACAGATCATGCATTCAATTCACAAGTCACTTTTCTATTTATTTATGTATAATTATTATTAGATTTATTACAATCATTAGACAAAACTGATTGCTATAATGGTCGTTATTTGCCTATTTCCTGTCTACAACAGCCAGTTAATACTTACACTTGCACAAAATCATGTGTCTACTTTCGTTTGCAAAGGAAATAATTTACAATGGCGTACTGATTATTACTTTCTCGTTGTGAAGACGTATAATTTAATGATTGATATAAAACACATTATTCTACCCAAATGGTGCTAATGCATATATAATAGTTCATGTGCTCTACGTATTTATTATTTTTTCTCTTCCACATGATGTAATTTGTTTATCATTTATTTCTCCAATCATGTACAAAAAGTATTCTAATACAATATAATGCATGCATTTAAAGGAGAGAATTCATTTTTATAATGGAAAGTATGTTTGGATATTGCACACATCAAATTGCTTAAAATGGTTATTGGGCGATGACGCTTAGACGCTGTTTGCTATTGATAAGTAAGCAACTGAGCAGAACCTACCTAATATAAGCGGAATCTAGGTCCTGTCTTTCTCTCTCTCTTTAACCTATCGCATTCCACTGCTAGACATAGGTGTCCCCCATTTTGCGCCAGAGATTCCGGTCCTCCGCTTTTCAGCCACCACCAATGACCTTTCGCAAGTCGTCAGTCCTGTAAACTAATTAAAAATCCCAAAGAAAAATTACAGCGTATTGCTACTATGACAAGATATATTAACCCACTAAGCACTAACTAAGTATTCAGTAATAATTCTTGTCTTTTCTGTACTGCTAATGTCTCCTTTATCTTAAGACATAATTATTACTATCATCATCATCATCATTTCAGCCACATAATGTCCACTGCTGAACATAGACCCCTCGAATAACTTCCACGCCGACCTGTCAGAAGCTATCTGCATCCAGTGAGTACCCGCAAACTTTCTTAGGTCATCTGACTATCTTGTGGGCGGCCGTCCCATGCTGCGCTTGCCGGTACGCGGTCTCGGACTATGTGCCCTACCCATTGCCACTTAAGCTTGGTAATGCGAGTGACTATGTCGGTGACCTTAGTTCTTCTACGGATCTCCTCATTTCTAATTCGATCTCGTAGAGAAACCCCAAGCATAGCCCTCTCCATCGCTCGTTGCGTGACCTCGAGCCTATTAAAGAGGCCCAACGTAAGAGACCACGTCTCAGCACCATAGGTCATCACTGGTAATACGCACTGGTCAAAAACTTTTGTCTTTGGACATTGAGGAATATTAGACGTGAAAACACTCTGCAACTTCCTAAACGCTGCCCAGCCGAGTTGGATTCCTTCTCGAAGTTGGACCTTCCTAATTCGACCGTTTGTCCTAGGTAGACGTAACCGTCAACAACTTCAAGAACCAAGCCTCCGATTGAAATAGAGGTGGGTGCTACATGGCTATTTGACATGATTTTCGTCTTGTCCATGTTCATCTTCAGACCCACCTGTTCGGAAACTCGATTGAGGTCCTCGAGCATTGTGCTGACTTCTTCCAACGACTCTGCCATGACGATATACCGATAGTCAATTCGGCTTCGCTGGAGAGACTGCAACACTGCCCATGTTTCGATAGAATCGAAGGCCTTTTCATAGAATTATTACTATGCATAAGCATATAGGTATTGGTGAAAGACCCATACGACTATAAATAGCCTCAATCAGGAAGACGTAATTTAACCTATTTATATAATATGATAAAGGGAAACGGTTTGAACGTTTGTTTGTTTGCATTGAATAGGTTCAAAAAGTACCTACGTAAGAAAGAAAGTCAGTAAGGACTAATTTCTTACTCCAATTATCTTAGTAGCCACAAAAACTTCAATGATTCAAAGAACCTGAAGCGAGCAAGTATATCACATAATTATGTATAAGAAAAGGCCAAATATCTTACATTTACTTCAACAATGTAACAATGACATGCGGCATTTAGAATTGGTCACCGTGAATGAACTCCTAATGTCTTTATTAATAATCGAGGCACAAAAAAAAGAGTTATTACACACCGATAAAAAACCTAAGTGCCTCAACTTGTACCCGAAGCAGGGTTCACATTCAAATATTCGTTTGAAATGGTATGTGGCAAAAAACAATATTAATGTTTTCCGTCTGTTTAACACCTTTATCAGTAGCTCTATAAATAATGATCTTGAAAATAGATGATGATTTTGATTATATGTATCTCTTTAAATGTTATTCTTAGTTCATTAGTTATTAATTTACTTTTGGTTCAGGTTACCAAATGAGTAGTTTAGAATTGAAATGAATATCAAGTTTAAATAGCATAAGGGATTTTTTTGCAATTAGTACTGCACGTCAAGGAATTCAGAAAACTTAAGTATATAATATTGGGATTGTCCATCATTAAGCCTTTAATGTCCCCTGCCGGGCAATGATGCTTCCCTGTACGTCACCAATCCTACTGAATGTTGGTGGGTAAATGATAAATGTACAGTACAAAAAGTAATATACAATAATACGCACAAATTATATAATTAACTAAAAGTGACACGGGTTCTCTGTACGTCCATGTTAACTATGACTAAAAGAATGCGTGGTTATCATGAGTCGCCGTTTTGAAACTGAAACCAAGTATTTTTTACGTTAATTAAAACACTTCAATGTCATTAAACAGAGAGCTAGCGGGCGGCGCGTATGAGTGCGCAATAACAATGACACGACACTTATGTGTACTAAAAAGAACTTATTTTGCATTCGTTGATGTCAATTCAAAATATTTTATCATTTCTTTTATAATAGGGAATCACTAATACTTAGTGAAACAAAAAATATTTTTAATTAAATTAAAATATCATTCCAGGTTACTCCAGGTAGTTAGGTACAATTAATTTCTCACGTGTGCAGCACCAAATCAAATATTTTTTTGTTCTTGATAATCGGTAATATCCGCTTGCCTATTGTATTATCGCGTGAAAAATACCAGAATATTGTTTGTCCGGAGTTTTTGCCCCCAATAAATCGTAATCACGGTTCAAGTTTGTTTGAAATTAGCCTAGACTAGTATCTAACTAGTGCTTTCGGCATCGTACAAGTAACTATCGCAATTGTTCGCACTCGGATGTGTGACCGAAAAGTCTATAATATATTATTGATGATAAAATAAGTACAAAAGGTTTTTTTATGAATAGGTAGCTTTATATCCAAAATTCAAAAAAAATTGAATATATTTGCATTATTTGAAGCGCCGTGAGAACAGTTGTTTATGTTATGTTAGGTGGATATCGGTTTAGCCTTGTTTTGTTTCACGTTGGTGCAGTAATTAATAATGGGGAATTGGGTGTCTCCGCTCAGCGCTTAGTCATTTCTCAGCGTGCTGTGCCTAAAAGGGTTACAATGTTAACAACACACGATCTAACGCTGTTGGTTAGTAGTCTGTAACAGTAAACTTTAAGCATTCAACGGTAGAAATTCACAATCATTTAATTGTACTCGTAATATGATTCTAAATTAATTTAATACAAGTAAATCGCAAACACTAAATTAGATTGTGGTTATGTACGAGCACAATATTATTTGCAATTGTTTTAAAGAAATTACTGTTTGTGGTAGGTATTAATCTGCACGTAGTGTTCTAGTTTTGTGTAGTTTTATAATCTTACAGAAAAAAGTGGTTATTCTTAATTCGTCTGTACTTTGTATGTTAGCTATTCTAGTCTAGATCTTAGGTACTTTTGACTTGATTGTATGTAACTTTTTATCTTTATATTGTAAAAAATAATTTGCTAAAAAGTTATTTTATCATTATTACTTTTAAAATGAATAAAACCCATTTGACGGACCAAATCGCATTAATCGACTAAAGGCAGGACTGGATTTAAACTTGTTGACTTATTTATGTTACTAATCACTAATTTATATTACAAGTAACAAAATTATTTTTTCTCAAGTTTCGGAATAAATTTCGGAATTTAAATTTTGTTGCCCTAAATACTTGCCAGAAGGAAATAGTTAATGAATCCATATATTCAAATTAATCTTTTTTACTTAAAGAAATCTGAATTTTTGCTGAAAACCTGTGTTGTGCAGATTTCATTAAAAAATTCCACTGCAAATCATATCACTGCTTCATAATTATTAAATCCCGTAAAGGCTACTGCTGCGCGTTGACAGGTGGCAACCTGTCAACGCAACGTCAAGAGCCACCTTCTATTTGAAAGGCCTCGGTTAGGTGACTGTGCGTCCGGATCGTAAGATGAAAGCTGATTTGTACTAACTCCCTAACCCATTGATTAATTTCGTATAATGATTATTACTCAAAAATCACAAAAAAACCTAAACTGCATCATCATAAACATCTTCATAAAAAACATATGGAAAAGCACAACCCAATTAATTTTAACTGCCATTTTGTGGAAGCTTATCTATGACCCAAAGCAGACTGGTCACCGTTAAATACTCAATGGAATTACACAAATAATTGATGAAGGCAACTTAATTTGATGAAGGTACTTGATATCCGTGTGCATATCTGTGATGGGTATGATAATGCGTGCTCGTGCCGCTCACGCCATCTGGACTAAGGCTCGTCGAGGACTGCAAAACAGGAACATCTGATGAATAGGTCTTACAGATTTTAATAATAATACCAGCATGCCAGACGGACCAGACTACTATGTGATCCGAAAGACTTAGGAGATCGTAGAGAAAAAACCATTATTTTTAGAAAAGATGTTGGACTTTACTGAAACCTTACGCGGACTTCTTGAGAGAACTCAAAGTGGCCGTAGTATTCTATATATATAGAGTGTACAATATGAACCTTCTTTTGATAGATAGATAATTCATTTATTTGCATCACAAAAACACACACATCACATTTATACCGACAAGAATTTGTACAATTAACAAGAATATAATTTAACACAAATGATACAATACAAAATAATGTCTCCGGCTTATTATTGGCTTTGGCCTGAGAATCATTTTAGCCCTCAATATTCGTGATTCTTCAATTCACAGTTATTAGTTAACAAAATTTCTCTAGTATACAAAAATAACTAAACGAGTAATAAGATTATCAAAAGATTATTCATATTAAATATATAACTAAACATAAATAGGTGACATATTTGTGTATAAAAATTACATTATTAAATATATTATACATTCAGATATCATTCATGAAAGCATTAAATAGTATACTTACATTATATGTATAAATTAACCAAATAGTATTTTAAAGAACATTATATTACATTATAGATTCAAGAAATATAGATATAGAGTATAACAATTTAATAATTAAAAAGTAAACTTTGAAAAGGCCTCTCTTATTGGTGGAGGAATATTGTTCCAGCATTTGGTAGCCTGGTGGCGAAAACTCCCCGTGAAACCCACTGTTTTATGAATGTGCATCGCTAAAGGTGCTCGCGTAGACGTAGGCACACCAGATCCGTAGCATTCATGAAATGTCGAAAACTTAAGTTTAGTGTATAGGTACGTCGGGGCTAGATGCTAAACGACATCAAACATGAGGGAAGCCAGATGCAATCGCCTGCGCGATTCCATGTTTAGCATTGATGCTGCGCAAAGGAAAGGAGATACATGATCCCTTGGCGGAATGTCAAAACAGAAACGAGCGCACGCATTCTGAACCCGTTGTATCTTACGTCTTGTTCTAGCAAGCATCCGGGGTCCATGAACAATATCCCCATAATTTAGCCGCGACAGTATCAATGCCTCACAAAGTATTATCCGCGTCTTCTCTGATAAGAGATTACGCACCTTGTAGAGAACCCTCAATCTATAAAAACAATTTCTAACAAGACTTAGAACATGGCTCTCAAATCTCAAGTCACTATCGAAAATTATACCCAGGTTTTTTGCTTCCCCTACGCACTCTATGTTATTACCTTGAATGGTGATATCAAGACTATCATCACTGAATCTCTCATCGAATTTTGATGAGCCAAGAACCATGTACTTGCATTTTGTTGGATTGAGAGTTAAAGCGTTTTCTGAAGACCATTTCCCTATTGCTTCTAAATCGTCATTTAAGTTCCTACAGGCCTGGAGTATTTCTGTAGGTTTGCAAGAAATATAAATCTGAACATCGTCAGCGTAACAATGATATCGGCAGTGCTCAATGACTTTAGGCAGATCCGCGCTATATATTATAAATAATAGCGGTCCCAATATGGAGCCCTGTGGAACCCCTCTTTTGATAGCACACCAATTAGATAGGGTAAATGATCCATCAGCCTTACGCAACTTTACTGCTTGATGGCGACCTTCCAAATAATCTGTAAAACAAGAGACTGCATGAGAATCCAAACCATAGAACGACATTTTGGCCAGAAGAAGAGGGATACTGAGGCCGTCGAACGCGCGGGAAAAATCGAGTAATGCCAGAACAGTTCCCTTTCCAACATCCCGGTCCGCAAGAATGTTATCGGTTACGTCGAGGAGAGCTGTAACCGTACCGCGTCCCCTACGGAAACCAGATTGGTGCGATGGAAGAATTTCATCAATCTCAACATATTTTATGAGTTGAGCATGTACTGCCATTTCCAACAACTTTGACAAAATGGTAGGATACTGATAGGTCTCAGATCTTTCATATTCAAAGGATGGTCTACTTTAGGCAACGGCGTTATAAGCGCCTGCTTCCATTGGCCAGGAAACTCACCCGTCACAATAGATTTGTTTACTATGGCTGTTATTACTGATAACGTCCTTGGAAGAGTAATTAAAACCATGTCTCTACTAATACCGTCATTGCCAGTCGCATTTGATGTTATAGAATTAATGTATCGTGCGATCTCTACTTCACTCACCGTGTGTAATTTAAATTGAGGTAAACCTGCGTGGTAACGGTGTTGGTAGTATGACAATAGTGAATTTGGTACACCATTGTTTCCAGGAATGTTCAAAAAGTGGTCATTTATGCTGTCGGCATCACTAAAACAATCCGGAAGACAGTCTTTCATGTTAGGACTACCCAGTATTTTATCTTTTATGTTGCGCCAAATTTTTTTTCCATTACCAGTATTTTGATTAACATGGTGATTGTAATATGCGCGCTTCTCATGGTAAATACTTGTTGTTACCAGAGCCTTAAGGTCTTTGTAATATTTTCTGTGAACATCAGAGTTAGTGCGACGATATTTGGCAAATGCATCGTTACGAAGATCTATCATGAATTTTATCGTGTTCGTTATCCATGGTAACGATTGCGCTGAACTCACTTTCTTCGTTATAAGTGGCGCGTGGAGATCCAGCAATGATAGAATTGATGTTATTGTGCACCCATCCTTAGATGAGCGCGGGTCAACCAGATATTTTGTTAATTACCTAACTGTTCCGCATTTTCAGACAACGGTGCGCTCAGTATATTACCACATTGATTTATTCTGCCACATTTAACAAAATGTCACTAATAACATTATTAGATTTTTAGCAGTCACAATCGTCCTTATTATAACTAATAACCACCATAAATCGTGTGTTTAAATTTGCGGCGCTGAGAAGCTTTTCGCCTAGGCAACGGTTCGTAAGGAATTGAGTTAATAAAAAAATGCTTTTTTGTAAGTGTACCTACCGTTAATCTTGGGTGTGATACGTATGAATGATTGAATTACACAACATAAGTTCACCATCATATGGATTACAATATTATTTTATAGTGGAAGCTTGGGCATATAAAAAAATACGGACAGATTGACATGAATATAAAAATGAGTCTTCGAAATGACAACTGCTCTTTATGTCATTTAGACAAATGATTTTCTGGTAGTTTAAAGTTATTCTTTAATAATCAATGTATTTAGTGAGACCCAGCACACTAACCAAAGAATACAATTGATTGTAAGTGAATTTGCTCAAAATGCAATAGTGAAAACGTGATCATACTCGTAGTAGCGACGACAAATGCATATGTCTGTTCAAATCACTTATAATTAACTATATTTTCTTTGAATATTGACTGCCCTACAATTATGAACATAAATCGATTAATGTTCTATTAGACTAATGGTGTAAATTGACTTACATTATTACCTTTAACAATAAATTAGTACTCCATGCATTTATGTTGTACCTATCTTACTTTAATACCATCCAATTAAACCTAACATTTTATGATAGATTTTAAATGATGGGATGTTATATTGGACTTAGTATCGAAGTGATACATTACCGTTTAATGACCTCGTCCATTCTAATGAGCTATAAAATAATACCGTAGTACATAGGATTTCATATTGAACACCAGCAGTGTATATGCAGTGCGCTCAGGCGCTGACTTGGAAACTTAATGCGACCGTATCACGCAGCCAATTTACAAATTAAATGTGAGAATGCACTGATAATGGATGAAAGGTTACTTTGTTTGTGGGTTAACTAGTCATTATAGTCGGCGTAAGTAGACGGGTACAAGCGCTGGAACTCGATCATTGTTTGTGTATTGCCGGAACTGTTGTTTGTTTTAGATTTAAGTACGGCGCGCAGCCGCTTATCAGTGAATACGATCGCTTCAGTTCACGTACTCGAGGTAACTTGTATGCTTTGTAAGTGATTCATTAAGATTTGAAACTAATGTTCGTGATCATGCTCGGGTTTCATCAGAAATTGTGCTGTAACTTGAGCCAACATAGCAAATGATTCCTATAGTAATGCTTTATAGATGGCATACGCCCTGTTATTAATAAAAACCAACCATATAAACATTAAAGTGTTAAGAGTATCTTAGAAATTTTTCGGTCAAATGGTAAGTTACAAAGAGCATTTATTTTTTCCTGAAATGTTACATAACCATTGCTATGAAAATAAACACAACTAACTGAAATATATCAAATCAATTATGCAAAACAAAAAAGTCCTCACTGGTATATTTTTGAAACATTTTTTGTATATATGAGTTAACAGTTCTCACGCGGCACGATGACCGCGAATTTTCTGTTATACAATTTAAAATAATTCATGTATCTGTTCCTATGCAAATTAATAACTATTTAATTATCTACAACCAAGATAAGATCCAATTTGGTCAAATGAGAAATGGAATTACCATATTAATAATCCATTCGGCAAAATTCTATATACAAATTGTAATAATTTTAGCAAGATCTCTTGTGTTTGATTTGTTGTTAGTAATTACTAACTGAACACACTTCCTTAATTGTATTTACCATAACACATTAAGCAACTCCAAATAAAAGCTACACATTTTGCAATCAACATTCTTGATCGCCTTTTAATTAATAAGATGGTACTTGATATCAAGATATGGTCGCCCACAAAGAATTTATTTTTAACTTATTGTGTTTAAGTTGGCCTGTGTTTACGAATAGTAATTGGTTTGTTGTGTTTAACGAAGTTATGTTGAATCAATTTCCTGCGAGGTCGGCTCGATGTAGACCGCCTTTGTAACGCTACTCAGCATTACTGTGCTAATGCAGATTGGATAACTTGCCTCCAAGGCATATTGTCGTCAAACGGTATTGTATCGTGCTCGCCAAGAAATAAGTATCAGTTAAAACAATACGGACCTCCTGCAATGCGACTTAATATAATAAATAAGCTTGAAACGCCTATTAAACAGCTGCATGACATTTATCGTTGTTGCGATCTCAAAGTATGATAGTGACAATTCGTTTTAAGCCAGTGGATCTTAAAAAGATTTGAATTGATATATCGATTGTCCAGTGTTGTTTTATACCATTTTCAAAAATGATAATTAAATGAGTCTGTAATTCTAGCGCATTTCAATTAAATGCGCTAGAATTACAGACTCATTTATACAAGAAAAAACACTGATTATTTAACAAAACAAGGGTTTTCCCAATCAGCTCCAAATAAAAGATAACTATATTAATTAAGCACAAAAATTATTGTACCTACTGCTCGATCATCGAAAAAAATATGGGATACCTTCATTGCTAAAACCTACCCTCAGTTAATCTTAATTGTTATCTTTTGTTTTGATATCCTTATAATAAAACCATTAAGATACCAATCTACAATTTTTTTACCAAGTAAAAATACTACCAATATACCAAGAAATAAATTTTCTAACTGTTATTTGATATACCAATGTAACACATGTCACTTGACAAATTGACACTATTAACATAATCGATGGTGGTCTTTCAGGACCTTTGTGTATCGTGCTACATTCTTACGGTTTATTTATTTATAACCTATGCAGATATACTTTTCTATTTGAATGACGGTGTAATGATTATAGTGTTGCGCAGTTAATATTGAAAAGATATATTTTGTCATAAACACTAGACATCGTTTAAAAAATATTTTCTGATTTCAAACTGGTAAAATTGTGTCATTTTTTAGTTCATCCCGCTTTCATCAGGGAACTTGCGCAAGGAAGGCTGAAGGATAGTGGAATACCGATATGTTTTAATGAAAAATTGGGAGCTTAACCTTTGTCGCGCAGTGGGCTGCGAGAGATTGAAACGTAGCGATTAGATACGTGAGTGTTTTAGGGTTATCTATGAGAACGACGAGGACGAGGGCCAGACTCATAAGAAATAAGGAAGCTTTGCCAAACTGCGGAAGTTATTTATAATTGTAATAATACACGAAAAGTGACCTAGTTTTTGTACCCTGTTGGATGTACGAGTAAGATGTATTGTAACTACTCGGGCTACAGACGAACTGACATAAACACAGAATAAACAACCATGACTCAAGTACAAACGGTTGTCCATCAGACATACATCTGCCGCAGGGGATTTGAACTCGCAACCTTTCTACTACTACGGAAAGATAGGATAGTAGGCTACGGTAGTATGTTAAATTAAGGCGATATATTTACTGATTCATCTGTAGTATAGTTGATAGCTTGAAAAAGGCCTATTTAATGACTAAACGGACGGTCCGTTGGTGGTGTGGTTCTCAAAGCCTTCGCTATTTGGGAGGATGTAGAACTAGCGGACGAGGTAGGTAGGATCTTATCCCAAAAGTGGAATACTGATAAGTTAAGATAAGATAAGATTTCTTATTTCTTGAAACCCGTAACAGCCCCGATTACATTGTTTATTAACTATTTACCAATGTCGGGCGATTCTTGTCACCGCAGAAATTAGCCAGTCAACACATGAACTCGGTACTTTGTCGCAGTGTGCTCTTGCACCGCGCCCCCGCGGCGACAGCGCGATTGCATCAGGTTGTCGCCTCTCATAGAGCGCCGGCCTTGATTTAACCACCTGTCTTTGTTTATGCACCGCGATAAACGCAACTAGGAAGCGCTCGGAACTGTCCGCGCGCTGCATACTGAGCGCTGGGTAATTGGTCGCTTAATTAAAACGCGTTTGATATTAGATACGAATTATGTGAGTATGAAGATTATTCATGATTTTTCTATATTTTCCGTGTCACGGTGTAAGAGCATTGCATCTTGAGCAGCTCAATATTACTGTTAAAGTTATGCGTTTACCATAGCGGCCTTATAAGTAGAATGGTGTCTTAATCCTTGAAAATTTTGTTTCAGTTGGAATAAAGATTTGTTCACAATCGTTTTGCAAGAATGCTCCAGCTAACATTTTGTTGTAAGTAATAAATTCAACCGCCACCTCATTTTGCTTTCAAAACTAGTAGGAAATATACAACCAGAAGCCCGGGGCTAGTACCTAGAACAAACACGCGGATAATTGGTTGCTTAATTACACAAACAATGCAAACGCGCATTTCTCTCAGCATTCAAACAACCGCTTGTAATGAAGGGCATTCTAAACTAAAATAGTGCATAAGTTATACGTAAGCTGAGTTTATGATGAGAAAGTAATCGCCAATAAGTAATTATAAAAAACTGTACGTTCAATATTTAACTTTAAATAGATCTATTATGAGTGCTCTAGATTCATCAATAATTATGAAGATTATATTATAAGAACACTACTTCGATTACGAATATGTACTGCGATTAATAGTATAATGTTATCTTAACCCATGATCAAGGATAAGCTTTAATACTCAAAGGCTAACGAACTCGTTCGAAATTACTATTTATGTTATATTCTAACTTATTGTGTAAAGAATCCTTTCACAAGTAATAAAAATTGGCCAAATGCGAGTCAGACTCGCCTTCGGAAGGTTCCGCAATAGAAAGTGACATAAAATAATTTAAAAAACCTAGGGAACCTATACTTTATAACGTTGAAAAAAAAACTACAAACTAGGTATCGTTCAAACTAAATTTCGTTGTTAGATTTCATGGTAATGTACATCATACATTATTTTTAACAATTTATCGATCCCATGTTTTAGAAAACTATTTAATTTATAAAAAAACTTTGGAAACCTCAATATATTTTTTCACGACCTACACATTGACACCCCGCACGCGTGGATTCGATTAAAAAATATATTTTTGAGAGTTCAATTGGGAACTCAAAAATATAAATATATTTTTTTAAGTTTCTTATCTAAACCTTATAATGGCGTTTCACTGAATACATATACAAGTTTGAATAGTGTACGTCTAATAGTTTCGAAGAAAAAATTATGTGACATACGGACGGACAGATAGACAGACATGACGAGTCTATAGGGGTTCCATTTTTTGCCATTTGACTACGGAACCAGAAAAACTGTCTGTCGCACTACCTTTAAACATTCAGAAATCAAATAAACTATGCTAATTATGTTGCGTATTCAATGACTTCTCTCCATGTTCATTGTTTTTGGTAGTGGTGTTCTTCAAGTCGTCCTACTACATTGAGTCATTACTTGAGAAATGGTTGCTATGTCACATTTAAAAGTCACGATTTTTAAGATGTATTTATAGTAAATATTTATTGAGAACGACAAGAATTTGAAATGGAAATAAATATAAATAAATCACATGTCCAATAAGTAATGGACACAATATTTAATCTTTGTGTTTGATATATGAGTGATGAATAGACTTAATTTACTTATTGGTGCTTATCGGATGGTTCTATTACTATCATTTTATTTATGTTTTAATAAAGAATCTGTCATAAACAAAATTGATGTGGTTAAATACAAAACTTACTTCAGCTTTATAACAATACCTACTGAATTTCATTAATTAACCTATTGTTATTATGGTAACGTTATGATGTCCATGATAATAGCTACAATAAATCGCTGCAGTCGCATCTACGATGACCTGCAACACCTGATGGAAAGTGATGATAGATGCGCTACGTTGCAAGAATCATAACCTGTTCACTCTCACCTCGGTTGTTGTGTTTTGTGCTTTCGATCGGTATCTTGACATTACTGTTTTTGTTTACTTTCGGTTCCATGTGCTATCTCGCGCCAGTCTTTTCATTTGGAATGCAATTTTCACAACATCTCCCCATGAGGCGGATGCCGTATGAGACGACTAAGAGACAACACATCAAGGAGGGGTCGTGTTACTCATCAAGTAAACAAAAATTGGCTAAGGTCGTGTCGGACTCGCCTATAAAATAATATTTACACCTACTACAGTTTTATATTGGTAAAATATGGTTCACCGTATTTGACGTATAAAAAACTAGTGACTAGATGTCGTTCAAACTAAATTTTGATTTTAGTTTTACAGATATTTTTCAATTATATAAATCCCATATTTTAGAAGTTAGGACACTTTTACCACTTTGGAAGTGTCTCTCGCGCAAACTATTCCGTTTATAAAAAAATAGGAACCTCATTGCAGAATCGTCATGCGGTTAACAGAATGCTTATAGGTACTTACAAAGTTTCAACTGTATATTCGACATAGTTTCGGAGAAAAAATGTTGTGACATACGGACGGACAGACAGACAAGACGAATCTATAAGGATTCCGCTTATTCCATTTGGCTACGGAACCCTAAAAAACAAAAAGGATTGTTGTTTCCCCATATTATTATAGCAAAACCTCACTAGGTATCATGGAGTAGGTCACAACATAAGAACGCCCACTGCTGGACATAGGTCTCCCCCATTTTGCGCCAGATAGTCCTTCACTTTTCTAATCCAGCCTCCTCCAGCGATCTTTCGCAAGTCGTCGGTCAATCGGGCCGGAGGGCTTCCTACGATAAGCTTGCCAAGACGCGGTCTTCACTCCAGAACTTGTCTTCTCTAACGGTCATAGGTTCTGCCACTTAAGTGACCAGCGCAATGCCACTTCAACTTGCCGATCCGGCGGGCTATGTCTAGCTCACAAACTATACTGAAGTACGTTGATTTTATTTTGAGTCTCGATAATTCAATAAAAACAAAAGTGGCTAAATTTTTTTTTTTATAAAGCTTGATATCTTTATTTGAGATACTTCGTTACAGACCATAGGAAAGGTGGGTTTTTCAAGTGTTGTCTCCAATGATAGCCTAAAAATAATCACGCAGTGTTTTCGCCCGCTGAATGAAACTCACATACATCTAACGCGCCTCTGACCCGCGTATTGCAGATTCGTTACATTTATCTCCAGCTATGAATTTGAATATCTGAGGCCGTTAGAATATATAAATATCGTACGTGAGCCGGGCAAATGGCTCACTCCTTATAAATCAGTCGATTTGAATTGCTCCCTCATTAGCGATTCAAACTACGGAGCCTTCTGGAGAAATACACAACTTATTACTTTGCCAACAAAATCGAACGTTGTATACGAAATATAGGCTTCGATCTACCGTGGCCATATTCGCTTATCGTTTGGAGATTACCAAATGATTTCATTAATTGTGTTTACCGTAAACTCTGTGCTAGTCGGCATGATCATGCGGCATTACAATTTAACTCCCTGTTAACAGTACAAAAGTAAATAAGTACAATAATCGTAATCCATATAAATATATTGCTGTACAAGATACAATAGTGTATATTGTTCGGTACTAGTTGTGGGCTGACTCCTTTTTTTTTATTTAATACCAAACTCTTAAGCTAGCCATCTGTTCTTAATATCAATCTGTATATTTGAATGTGAAATTACTTTTATTATAGTCTGTACCATGGAGTGTCTTGTAAATTCAATGTGTATCATGTCGGGGTCATCCGGTATGGGGATTCCTGGTGACCGCGACATAATATGAACACGCAACTTTCTAATATAAAGTTGTATGAAAAATAAAACGTAGTTCACTATCCTTTTTATGGGTATTTTTCCGCTGAAAGTTGAAATTCATAAAACGCATAGGTATTTCATTACCTTATCTCAAGCTGAACCGTAAATAAAAGCCGTCCGAAAACCGACTAGCTCTTCCAATGTTTGTAATTTCATAATACGCTATCGGGATAACTAATTCTCCCATTATGTATTGTAGTCTTGATCCGGTGTATCGTACAGTTTATTAATGGACCCGCATTGGAAAGCTGCTCAGCAATGCGGCGGCGAGCGTCCCGTATTAGCTCGTTAAGTCGGCGGGCCTTGTCCGGATGATATCGCTTAACCCCCTCAATTAGTGTGGCCCAGCTATCGCCGCTGTAACCCCGCTCCTCGCCGAAAGTAAACGTAGAAGGTTTACTGCGACCTGTGTGCCTGTAAGGTACGCACGGAAAGTCAACAGTTCCTTGCAGAATATTTTTATCTATCCTTCGGTTCGACGCATGCAATTTGACTTGTGCGAAAGGGTCACTGAAAGCTTATAAATTTCATAATTCTAATACATTATTAATTTTAAGCTTAGGCTAGGCTAGACTTTTCCTATGTCAAAAATATCTTGAAAAGTGTAAATTACCCAATACTTCTATTTTACAGCTCACGATAAATGAACCTACCTAGAGACACGAGCGGGTAGGCTCGTAAAAGGTGTATAGGCCTCAGTCATCCACGCGGGCTCAGTGCGGATTGACTGACTTCACGCACAACCTTTGAATCTCTTCGCAGGCGTCTCGCGCAGGATTTCTTGATGATAACATACACATAATTTCGATAATTCAAAAAGACATTGATACGTGGCAGAATTTGAACCTGCGCCTTCCAGGTCTGAAAGAACATTCCACACCAATGAATCATTGACTTCCTCGGGATCATACTTAAAATACGGAAAATTACAAAGAAAATAGATCATAATTATAATTCACAATACGCCTTGGCAGCTAAGACAAATACAACGTGTAATTAAAAAATTAATTTATTACACATAATTACTGAAGAGCCTTCTGTATTTTATTATTTGAGATGGAAGTCCCGCCAAAAGCGTACGCGCCCGGAGGAAACCGCCCGTGGGACTCGTGACGGGAGGAACCAACCAAATGAGTGTACTCTTAATTAGCCGTTATACTATAAATTTTAAAAGCGATGATAAGGTCCCGTTGCGCGCTTACCGGGAACACTGCTCCGGCTAATAATGTTTCGCGAATTAAATTTAATTAATTCCATCTCGCTGTGCTTACAGGAACTTTAAATGTATGCAATTGTCGTTTCATTTATATGTTTTTATTCAACACATAACCGTAATGCAGCAATGGAATTGACACTCACATCTGTCGTCCGTTTCGAACTTTAAAAATCTTAAATATCCGGACGTCATTTGTCAACAGAAAATTAACTTTTTTAAACTTTAATTCAAGAACCGTTTTCGAAGAAGAATCCAGAACCGAAATGTGTGACGCGTGGTGGAATTTATACGTGCTGAGCCTGAATCTCAGTAATTGCTGTAATGGTAGTTAATGGTAAGAATTTACGGGTAGCGGTGGAACGGGACCGGCGACAGTCCGACACGCGCTGTCGTTAGGCGGGCGGGAGGCCTGCGTGACGCCTGCGCAATGTTATATTATACCGTGTAATAAATCACCAACCAATTTAATGGTTTTATTTTGCTCTACCACGGGACTGATAATTACTATTTACGAATTTTCTGAAGTATGGGTTGGTCGATAGACTTGCGTGCGAAAATTAATGTCACCATTAGTATTAAGTGTACGATAAATCTCATAAACGACAGTACCATCTGCATTTACCTCTCATATGCGGAAATGAGCGTCACCTTAGCTCATCCTACTACATTAGGACCGTAGGTAAGCCCTATTTATAAGCAGCCGCTGGCTCTTGTGGACGAGTGCCAAGCTGTGTTCTCCACTCTACGTCCGTGCCTTTGTTTATGTTACTGTTTACTCTACATAAATGGAATGAAACTTGTCGACCGCACCGCCCGATAACGGAGTGTTTTGTCTGTAATTAAGAGCAGCGAGAGCAGGTCAGACGTCGGAGCGCGCATTACCACCGAGTTATGGAGACATTTTGAGCGTGCCCAGATTGTTTAACTACAAACCTGTCATGTTATGCATAAACTCGTGTTATAAATCTGCTAGGGCGACGTCATGGTTCCAGTGAGAATGTTTGTTAATTATAACTAATAGACTGGCTGTGTCGAACAAGATTCATGTCTTTTCTAATCATACTGGCAGCCATGGGGTGGTGTTGAGATTTAACGATGTTGATGCTTTAGATTTTAACGGAGTATATCACCGCTTTTAATGTCACGGGAGACAGTTAAACAAGAATTATGCGCACTTACCATTAGTACTTGCCAAATGCTTTAATGATTGTAGTGTCCTCAAAACAGTCAATGGTTTCTTTTAGGCTTTATTTGTTTTTGTTCGGTCACGAACCTATCTACAGTGTCATGCAAAACCCATAACGTTCGGTGAATGATCCCATTGAAAGTCTTATATGGCCTTCACCGCACTTCGCTCTATTATCGTGGCACTTTGACTACTGGATGAATTGTTTCAGCGGGGGAGCACTTTTGTTGGCTGCCATTCCGGTGCGTGTGTCGCTTGGAAATCGTTTTTGCGGCGTTTCTTCTGTTTCCATTCGGGAATTCAGCAAATAGTCTAGATTGCCATATAAGCTCATTGATCCCTTCGCCATCAATCAGGCAAGCTCATTACGCATCGTGACCACAAGGATAGTACGAACCTTATCGCTCTATTGTATCTTTGTTGCAAGACTTGGAATGGTCGAGTCGTTTTTTGGTCTTAGTAGTAGCAAGGGTGTAATTGCTATTGTAGTAAGTTACGATTGTATCGGCAATCTCATTTATTTTTTATTTGTATCCCTTAATTGGGAAATCAGAATGATGTATACGAAATAAAATTAAAAGTTAAGTCAAATAATTCCAGCTAATGTTTCGAAGTCTAACTTGGACTCATGTTCGAAGAATTAATTTTCAATCCACTAACTAAAATGACGTCAGTTAAATTATTCAGACAAAATTAAATTATATGGTAAGGATCGTAAAACTTGGTTTTACGTCGAATCCCTTTAGAAAACATTTCTGTTGTGAGAACATCTGTTTAAAAAGTTATATTAAAAAAGGTTTTTTACACATAAAATATCACTATTTTTGCACACATTCATCAACATTCCACATTACTACTTTAAACAGTTCAAACGTTGCATTTGGCATTTATTATAAAAGCTTTCTAATTTAAGCCGAAGAAGAAAAGTTTAAAATTTAAATTGGTGAAGAGCGGCCGTATCGTGAGCGCGGTGGGTCGTGTGGTGCGCGCGCTGAGTGAAGCTGTTAGCATCACGAGGCCCATAAAGCGAAGACGATAATCGTTGTCGACTGCCGGGAGCCACGTGTAAACGAGCCGCCACGGTAGCACGCCTGACCAACGCCTGTTTTATTGGCACGCTTACCTGCCTTTTTATTATTCTGCCTTTAGGAGTGTTAAAAGGGCTTTAAAGGCACTATTTGCAGAAGTACCGCTCGGTACGATTGTACCATTTTGCGATGGAACTTTAAATGATGCAGTTAACATCTCATCTTTTGAGTAATTGAAATACTGGGCGTCTTTTAGTAGCTATGCAATAACTAAAATATCCCCGAAAATGTTTACAGCGTCAACCAGCTCGAAACCGAACTCATGGGGATTTATTTCACGTAATTTTATTAAACATACATCATAGGCTTATTTAATTAGTAAACACATTAGTAATAGGTAAACACACAGTCCAATTCCCACTGGAATAATAATGTACACAGATGTATCTACTAAACGTCTCAAAATACTTGTAATTAGAACAGTGTAAGTAAGTATTCAATTAGGACCCCTCTTACATGCATACTAATCATTGAACAGATACTTCGGGAATTCTAAGCCGTAACCGTTGGAATAGAAAGCTTTGCTACCACTACCAAGCTATCGTCACTGATTCATCATCACAATATCATCATATTCAGCCATTAAACTAAACGTACCCGAGGGGCACGAGCCTACCCCGTAAAGGATGTATAGGCCTTAGGCGTCCACGCGGGCCCAATGCGGATTGGCTGACTTCACGCACAACCTTTGAATTTCCACGCAGGCGTGCGCAGGTTTCCTCACGAGTTTCCTTCACCGTAAGAGCTTCGAAAACGTAACTACAATTTCGATAATTGGAAAACACATTGGTACGTAGCGAAATTTGAACCTGCACCCTCCAGATCGGAAAGCAACTGTCCACACCATCAGGCCACCGATGCTCACGTCACTGAATAACGATCAACAAATATAAAAGTTATTATATTATAGTATGCGAAATTGAGAATCAAGCTCATTTTTGACATGTGTATTTACAAAAATATAACTTATTTGTAGACCAAATTGCAAGTCATTACATTTTGGGCCTAAAACCTTCTTTTTCCTTTAATGTATTTTTATATTAGAACTAGGAGTAGAAACCTTTAGAATTCATTATGTTTTCCTCAACCATAACCCTCAACCAAAACCGTGGTTCTTTCTACATTTTATTCTATTTTTTGTTACGCATACATTCATTTTCATTTTATAGTTACACATTCGTATGAAACTTTTGATAAACAACGTTTATGACGTAAAAAAATCGAGTATCGTCATACAAACATTTGATAGTATCTAAATTGGATCAAGATTTAATGTAGTCTAAAACGGTGTCTAATGAAGCGTTAAGCTTCCTTTTATTACACTGCTGAATAAAACGTTAAAATATCTTGTTTTCATTGAACTTCATTTTTTTTACTTTGTAGCTGTATTTATAACGTATTTTGCTTAGGTCCTATTTCTACCAGACTATCTTTATAACATACTTAAAAGCCTACTTGTCTGACACCGTGATTATGCCGTTGCCAATCATCTGGTTAAATTTCAATCTTACCATAATAATTCTACTACACGGGACCACTGAGATCGTGCAGAGGGGTAATGACAACCCATCTGTCTAGTAAATGCTCGGTATTAAAAAGAAAATTAACCCCTCTGAAATAGGTATATGTATTTCTATACAATTTTAACACTCTAAATTTTATCGACTGTTAGGTATACAAAAAAATATTGAGATTAGTCCTTCATAATAAATACATTGTATTTCAATGAGTTTCCCAAATATTTTATAAATAAAGCTTTATAACATCTTCCATCCTAGGGTTGTAGGCCGGATCTACGGCTTAACGTGCCTTCCGAAGCACAAAATCATCTTTATTTTCGACAATTTACAATTTACCGATGGTTTATATAATTCTATGTGTTATCCTTTAATTATTTATATTCTCATAGGTTTCTTTATGTTCAGTACCTATATTTTATTCAGTATACATGTATTTGTCCGCAGCACACGCTAACAGGCCACAGCGGGAAGGTGATGGCCGCCAAGTTCCTTGGTGAGCACACCAAAGTCATCACGGGAAGTCACGACCGAACGCTCAAAGTATGGGACCTCAGGAGTAAAATGTGTAAGTAGTGACACGTATTAAATGCAAGTATTTATACTAACATTCGAATGTTCTTATCGTATTGCAATTATAGTAATTTACACAGTTCTACGATCTGAAACCGATACAGTTCTAAATTACTGTATTCAGGACTGTTGGCGTCCCAAGCACGATCATGAACTTTATGTAACGGATGTATGGCTTAGATCAGGAAAGCAAAATATTTTGAATGTACAACTAGAATAATTTGGAACAGGTTACGCATAAAAACCCTAACTATGGTTTGAATGATAATAAAACCTGTAAAACCAAGCAGACGGATGGGAATTACTGATATCGAATTAGTGCCATAATCGTTGCTCGTCTGTACGACGTGTTCGTTATACGACTGGGAAAGTAACGCAAAGGAAATTTGTGATCGTAAACATTAAAATTATTGACGCTTGAAGCTTCATACTCTCCAGTATTCGTTTTATAAGTGATGATTATTATTTTCCACGATAAATTAGTCATAATGACGTAACCAGGATGGGTGAAGTTCTAGTTTTAATATATAAAATCACTACAGCATAAGGTCCCTTGTAAAATAAACAAGAGACGTTTTACTATAGCGACATTTTAACAGAACCTAATCAGCACCTTCTATTTTGATGAATTTAATTAATTAATATTTTACTTTACGCAAATTTTATGAAATGTTGCCAAACAGCCACGAAGGTTTTAATACGATACCAGCTCTTTTATTCGGCTGTGAGTATTTAAATCGAACAAATATGTCTGTTACCTCCGCGGTCACTTCTGTAGATAAAAACTTCTGTAGAAATTATCTTTATGAAGTGTCTAAGGTAGATATAAAAATGCCATAATCTTTTATCTTCAAACATTATTATCTTTTGACGTCCCACTGCACCGTAACCTTTTCACGCTATGGAAAATACTTTTATCTCAATCACAGACAACTTCCAATAACAACTTGTTTGCCTGAGTACTGTTTCAGTTTGATAATCTGGAGTCATTCATATAACTAGTCATTCACTAATTTTTATTAAAACGTAAGGAAGTAGACCTGGTGGTTAGTCGATAATTTTGGCTAGGTAATTAGTGTTCCATAAATGGGACCATCATACAGTTGCAAACCTAGAAAACCCTTAAAGGAACAATCTCGAAAATAGCTCCTTTAACCTATTGACCGCCAGCAATCCAGACACTTAAAATCTATTGTTTCTAATGCCTTCAGGTGTCATTGGCGTACAGAGTTAATTATTTAACTTATGTTTGTTTAGTAACTATGTTTTTATATTATTTCCACTTTACAATTGTCATTTCTGTAGCAAGTCGTTACAGTCTAGTCTTAAACGTTCTACGACTGGGTAATTGACCCAGTTGCTTCAGTATATCTTTACTAATATAGTAGTTACGATCTTAGCTCGTTTTCATTCCCTTGTAAAAAGCAGTTTTAAACATAATTAATAAATTATTACCTAGAGCCTTTACTGCTGTTAAATTAACCTTATATTAAAAGTGTTTAGCATAAATAAATACATTTTGACTTCGACGTTTCTCACTCGAAACTCAAATTGAACATGTGCTTTGCTAAAGTGACATTACCTTCGTAATGATCTCATAAAAAAATATATAATTTTGATTTTTCCTACCTCAACAGGCACAGAAACAAAATTCGCAGGATCCTCATGCAATGACCTTGTGACGTCCGACGGAGCTGGATCCACAATAATATCCGGACACTATGACAAGAGCATACGATTCTGGGACATACGAACTGAGATGTCGGCTAACCACATTATTCTACAGGGAAGGATAACTTCGCTCGACCTCAGTAGAGGTAGGTATTTATACATTTAAGGCATCAACACCATGACATAATAGAGACCATGGTCCATACCGACATGTTTAAAAAAATATTTTTATTATTTTAATATGATTATTTTCATTGCAAATTTTGTCAACTTTGATATGAGAACCAACTGAGAAATGCATAAGCAACGGTACCTCAAATCACTTTATTTTCATCGTTAATGCAAGTGTAGAAAATATTCCATATTACTGTGCCTTAAATTTACTATACAATATTAATTGGCTTTTATATTATGCATCATGTAATGCATTATATTGTAGCACACCGCTTGAGTACATAATTTAATGAATTTAATATACTTAATTCTCCTAAGTACCTGCAAGTACCCCAGCTTTTACGAGCCGTATAAAGTTACATGCAAGTAGCCAAAGCATCGATAGAGTTTGTAAATTATGTCAATGCGGAAGTAATGTTATATTTTCTTCAATAATGTCCGTGGAACCACCTTTTAGGTCTTCTGAACGAGTTTTGAATCCCATAAAATCTTTAAGCTGAAACCGACAGGGGCACTTAGCAACAAAGTAATGACAATCAATTTAAGGCTGCTTAATTACAATTTTATAGCCGCTTTGTTAGGACCACAGGGAGAGGCAATCGGCTATTTGATAATCTCACCACGCGCTCATTAGACAGCGTCAATGTATTACTGGCTTGAACGGTGCTAGTGTGATAGTGCGTGAGTATTAATTTCTTTAGTTCGGAGAGCAATGTGTGTAGATAATTGAATGCACAGAGTATCAGTATTGGTGTCAGTTGGCGCAACGTGACGGGTTGGCCGGTGCCCATTTCCGTTACTGGCACAGGTCGATCAATCCTTTTTGTTGTAACGGTCTGCATGGCTCACGAATCGCCGAGATTGATACCTTCAATCAAACGGAGTGTCGGGACGTCGTTGCGTTCAATAAATGATTTGATCACGTCGATTTCGTCGCTGGCGATCGGTGAACAAATGAATGGAGGCGGGTTTAGTTGGCTATCTGACTACCCAGATGTATCAATACTATCAAACATCATATCACAGTAAGGTAGTCCATGGGGTCTCACGATTGAACCGACCCAGTTTTCAGTGCCTTAAATACTTTCTCATTATTGAAATATTCTAAAAAGTTATATTCAAACGATAATGTTATTGTCTATTATTGGCAATTGGTTAACACTTAATTTGTCAGATCGGACGTTTTATCGATAAAATCTCACAAAAAACTGTGATAAAACGGGGATTCCTAAATAATACTGAGCATTAGTGCCCACATCTATTTATGCAGTAATGTTGATAAGGCAGCATTTAATAAAAATGAAAACCATCTGCGGTATCCACTTCCTGCACTTTAATTACTGCTGCTAATCACAGTAGCCGCATTATATAAGGAATTGCATTTTGTAGAGAATATTTACATGAACTGTTATGGAATGAAATAATTTGAAATTTTGTTTTGGTAAATTTTAAATATCCGAAAATCTACCGTTTTTAGAGTGCTTTTGTCTGAGTAAATTAATTTTATGGTAATTGAGTTCTACGATATTAATAAATCTTGAGATACTGATTGACCATGTCAATTTAGTAAGGTTATTGCTCACTCGCGAAGCATTACATCTCCTCTTATGACTTCCTCCATTCACCTACACTAGCAGCAATAGGGAAGTTGCACAAATTTTATTTTTGTGTTTATTTTAAAGAACTTTGTTTGGAATAGACCACAAATATATTTAAAAATCAAAAAACTGTCATTTTTTGCATAAAAATGCGGTTTGAAATTGACAATTTCAAATTTCGCGCAAAACGGGCTGGCGTGACGTTTGACGTCAGATATGTGAATGTACTTCCTTTTCTTCAAGGACTTTCATACTTTTGCATTTTTTTCTCGACTGTCGAGACCTAATTTATAAGAATTTTAAATAACTGATAATGTATGGATTTAATGAATTAATACTCCGGAAAAAACCTGCGTTGACCATACATTGTGCCAATGTGATCATCTAATAACAATCATATTGTTTTTGACTGACACAAAACCAGGAAAAAAGAGATTTCGAGCTGTGAAGACGAATGAATTATTCATCAAATTATTTTTCGATGCAGTGAAGACGACTATGATGTTAAAATACTTGTTATATAGTACTTGTTATTCTTCATCTGCTTGTATGAAAAACAAACATATTTACCTACCTAATACAAATACAATAACAAAGTTGTCTATAACTTTTTATTGTAAAGATAAGGAACATGATTATGTTAAAAGTTTAAAAACTTTGTGAATATAGATGCTCATACCCCATATTTTTGAATGCTTAAACAGAATAATGCATTTGACACCTGAATCAGCAATAATAAAAAAAGTTTAATATTGATTTATTATATTAGTCACAAAAACTTACAAACTTACGCAATTATGATATAAATTAAATTATGATTTTTTAAAACAAAGGAAATTATTATTATGTCTTCTTTGTTCCTGGTTCATCTTTAGAGTGTAGTGTAAGTGCCATGGATGAGGACTGCACAGGTCAGTTCCATGTGGAAATCCTCAAGGCAGCGTTTTCCAAGCAGTTTCTGCTCACACTGTGATGAGTTAAAATATAACCTTTTCTTTTTGCTCACTCCTTTAATTTTCATGTTTGGTGATGAAAAACAATAATTTCTAGATTATCAGTAGACATTATGCTTTGATATTTTAATAAAGTACCGTAAAAAGTCCATATTTCGCATCAGGCTTATTGCGGTTTGTGAAACTCACTTCCGACAAAAATTAATTATAACCATGTCAAAATTAACTTTGGTAGTTTCCTGGAGACTGCTTTTACAGTCCTAAATTTCAGTTTTATTCAAAAAATGCCGATTTTGTCGTTGTAATGTTCACTTTTTACTAAACCTTTAACGTCAAAATAATATGTCATACATAGATGACGTAAATGACAGTGATTGGTGTTTAAATTTACGTTCCGTTTCAAGTAATTTCAATTTGTAATTATTTTTAAAAAACAGCGTAAATTAAAATATAATCCTTACGGTGTCCCTTCTTTTAAGTTATTTTAATATCAAAATATTCATTTATATTACATTTGCATGTTCCCTATTGTCTAAAACCATTTAATATAAAAACAGATTTATAACTCGATGATTTAGCTTAATAAGGCCTACGATTTATGTAAGTATCCATGTTTACACATTTCTGCCGGTTTCATTTAATAAAACCCTATTATCTGTGTTCCTTTTAACCTCATAGCGACCATTTTATGTTTACCATTGGGAGGTTTAAGGTTAAACGTTACCGAAAAGGAAAGCAATAAAGGGAAATAACGGGCGTAGGGTAACTCAAGCACCCAAATTAAGTACGAGTATCGTCGTCCAATTTTGTAATCAGTAACATCGGCTGATACAACATCATAACATCGGGCCCGAAGTATTGAAACTAATTGACATTGACATGCCTTAAAATTCCATTAAGTCAAGCGTGCTCACTAATCTGGGATGATCGAGCCAGCTTAATAGAAATTTATTTGCATTCGAATCTTGTATGTGGCCGGCCGGTACATTGACACTCATATGAATTAATTATGTTTTTTTTCTATTGCAGACAACAACTATTTGTTGGCGTGCGTACGAGACGACACCAACACAATACAGCTGATCGACTTGCGGATGAATACGATAGAACGCTCATTTAGGTAACACTTCAGTTAGACCTATTCACATATGACATAGGGAATATCCTAGACGTAGCGGATCCTTTCTCAAGCCTCGATTAACAACCGTCTGCAAGTATTCGATTTATCGAGCTGGAGAGCATCGTGCGCTAAGGTTAACAACACGCGGTTCCCACTTGAGAACCTACAGAATTCGTTAATTCCAACGGCTATTAAAGAGCGGGCCTGCAACATTTAAATTCAACCCTTTGTCAATCAAATACGATGATATGTGAGTATCTACACGAATTTCTAGCCGGAATCGTTTCGATAGATAACAACATTCGGAACTGATGGTAGAATCATTTCACTTCATTTGAAAAATATATATTATGATTTGAAAACTCAAAGGGCCTACCTTTTCTAATGCCACATTCCCTCCACGGCGGTATCGAAACGGCGAAGCCATACATATTTACTGATATTATGTGGAATTTGTTGAAGGTCCTCAGAAACATATTTTTTAAGTAACTTTAGTATTGCCCATTTTAGTGATTTTATTCTTGTAAACCAAGTGTACTATTACTTGATAAAATAAATGATAAGATGATGATTAATAATGATTCTTTGCAAAATGCAGTAAGCTTATACAAAATATTAAACACAGATAAAGTAATGAATAGATGAAGTATACCAAACTACCAAGGAAACTTCCTCGTCCAATTTGGCGTCCGCTACATAGTTGCCGGTCCGCGTATGGAGTATCGTCTCATAAATTCACATTACCTTTGAATCGGCTAAAATAGCGGTTCACATTGGAGCTTACGATGTGTGGGCACCGATTGAAAAGCGCCGCGTTAGCACGATAATGGTAATGTGCGGGGAAATAATCTGGTGTTATAGTAGCTCGTTCGCGACCTGTTGCAATCCACTGATGAACATAAGAACCCTCCCATTTTGTGGCGGACAAAACTGTTATATTACACAAACATTTTATTAGACGTCGGCCCTTCGAGCCCAAAAGCGTAACTACAATTGTTTAAAAAGCAAATGAATAATAATAATAAATAATAAAAATGATTATTTCTTTCACATAAAAGGTTTGCAAAATAGGTGTTGACCTCCATCATTAGGTACTGTAGCACCTGTGTCAGAAGAAGCCACTCTTCCTTAGCTAAGCGATTAAAACTAGATTCCTTATACTGATACATATTTAGAATGCAACATTTACTACTAAATTTTTAAAGATCCATTATTACAAAATTTTAAAATCATTGAAAAGAGGGTTCAGTAGATTTTATAGAGTGTGTGGTGTGTGTGTGCGCGCGTGTATCTTCTAATAAAGTTTTATTATATTTTCCGTTTCGTTATACTCTAAACACTTTAGCCATTTCGTTAGTTTCTTTTTACATTATCTTGCGTTGATCGAATATATTTAACGTTTTATTTATTTACTTACTTTGAAAAGAGGCTACTTAGCTTTACTTCTAACTGATTCTCTGTTTGGAATATTCTATAATTTGTGCTTATTTAGGACAGTGCAGTATGTAAAGATTCTAACAGAAAGTAAATCTGCTTCCGAATATAAGATCTCAGTAGAAAATTTTTTTTTTTAAATACTTAACCTTTATGAGTGCTCTCTGCGCACGCTCAGCTTGTAGAACTTAGTTTAGAGCACCTCCCATAACGTAATACAGTATGTAGTAATTGATTGCTAAAGCTATAAAATCATTTAATAATTTTCTTTCCGCGACATGCCTTAATTCCTTAAAATGTAAATCAATTTTCGTAACCTATTGAAATCAGATCAATGTGAGAACTCCAGTTTAGTCTTTATCTAACATGATCCCGAGATATTTTGTTTATTTACTCTATTTATAGCTGGGCATGCACAATCGTTCAGAGATAATTGCTAAATCTGTGTTTGGCTGATTCCTATCATAATCGAAAAACACATAAATTTTTGAGATGTTAAGCGTAAGCAGTTAGAATTTAACCAGCTAGCAATTTAGCCAGCCCTCTTTCACTCTACCTTGTGCAGCTCCATGAATTCCAAAAAAGACCAAGGCGGTATCATCTGCGTAGGAATATGTTATATGGATCGTCAAGTTGCAGGATCATTGATATAAACTAAAAATAGTGTAGGTCCCAGCACACTCCTTGCGGGACGCCATAGCTTATATTTCTTTTTGCCACTACTTTACTAGTTTTACTCTTTGTGATCTACCACAAAATCTCTTAAGAAGTTGAAGTGGGATACCCCTAATTCCCAAGCGTTCCAATTTTGGCAAGAAGGGAGGGAGACTGTATCAAAGGCCTTTTTTAGGTCTAGAAATACGGCTAGACATTTCTTTTATTATCAAATAAATCCATACTCGTCCTCACTTACCGACTTCAAAACAGTTTTTTTCTAATATATCGGTTGGTGCATAATCTTGACACTCAAACATATTTTAAAAATAATTGTATTTATTATCAAAGGAATATTAGTCCACCATATAAGGCCGTCATGTTCAACGACATGTAACATCTCTCTGCAAACACATTATGCCATGTTCCCAAAGCAGGAGGCTTGTCAAATCACTCAGTCAGTCTTGATGTGGATAGTTTCAACTTTTCTCCTTAGATGTAACTTAAGAGCCCGAAGCAGACCATAGTCCTATAGCGCAATATCAGGACTGTATGGTGGGTGAGGTACCACTGTCCAGTTCAGCTTTTCCAGAACATGGAGACAACTTCGCACTATCTGGTCGAGCGTTGTCCTAAAGAAGTGATCCAGACAGCCCTTTTGGTCGCCTAGTCGCTATTGCTGAGGCTTATTTTTGCAGTTGCTCTCCATAAATAGTAGCATTAATGGTTTGCTTCTCGTTTAACAGATCCCAATAGAAAATGCTCTGCCAATCCCAGAAAACTGATAACATTATATTATGTCCATCACGATCTGGCTTTGGTTGCGTTGGCGTCCTTTCTCCGCGTGGAACCAAATAGGTCTGCCGCGTATTGTTGTTATAGTAAACCCAGGATTCGTTGACAGTGACAATGGACCTGAGAAAGTCTTGTCTGTGTGGTTGCAGGAGGAGAATTTCGTATATGGTCATGCGTGCTGCGTGCTCGCTGTCTGTCAAAGCGTGAGGTATCCACCGACTCATAATTTTTGTAGTAGCCCATTGCATGCAGGTGCCAAATTATACTGGAATGGTCGTACCCATGTTCCTTCTCCAAGTTCCTGATAGTCGCATCTGGATGTCTTTCCAAATGTAAGCGTAGAAGGTCTTCATCGAAGACAACTGGCCGACCGGAGTGAGGTTTGTCTTCGCAACTCGTATCCCCGTTATCGAAAGACTTAAACCAATAACTTATTGTGGAATGAGCAATAGTGCCTTGTCCAACGCAGTGTTAATTTTATCGGCCGTTTGCCTTGCACTCGTTCCTCGATAATGCTACAAAGCATGATCGCTCGTAGTTCACGAGGTTCCATTTTAATTTAAAAGCTGAACAAGTAGGAACGCGCGCGCCCTTTTATACCTCTTGGCGTGAAGCTCCTACAACATTCTGAAGAATAATAGATTATTCTAACTTACAATCAAATTTAAACCTTAATTTTTTTTTATGGAATCTTAGTGTCCAAGGATTTATGCACCAACTTAAACAGAGCATGGCTTAGTGGTGTGGACTGTTGCCTTCCGATCTGGAGGGTGCAGGTTCAATGCCCGCCACGTACCAATGAATTTTCGAAGCTATGTGTACGTTTATCCAACGCTCTTACGGTGAAGGAAAACATCGTGAGCAAACTTGCGCACGCCTGCGAAGAGATTCAAGGGTGAGCGTGAAGTCGGCCAATCCGCACCAAGGCCTTACGCCATTTACTTACACCCTTTACGGGTAGGCTCGTGCCCCGCGGTGTGGACGTTTAATGAGCTGATGATAATGACATAAAACACAGTCTGTCTTATCCAGCTCATGCATAAGGTCATATATAATAATCGTTTAAAATATCTTATATATATCTCCCGCCATAACAAGACACTCTGTTACATCTATGCTATGTAGCAAGTCACATGTTTCAATCTAGGTTGCACCGTGTGGTTATTAAAAGACAAATGATCTATTTTATATTAAAACTTTGAACACAAGAAATCCAGACACATTAAAAACACAATTGTTTCTGACGCCTTAAGGTGTGATTGGCGTTCAATGGGTTAAAGTCGTCTCAAGAAAGAGACCAAAATTCAGTTGCGAAAATATGACGTAATAATTTAAGGGTATCCAGTAATTTCACTGTCTATATCACTCTTCGGCCTAGAACCCACTTCTACCAAAAAATGAAGGTAGCATTTATCAGCAGATGACATTTATCCACATGAATTACTGCATTTACTAATTGATTGACGTTGAATACATACACGACAAGGATTACTTTAGACTTAGCCAGCTATGGAATCCAATACCAATTTCCCATAGAGGTATGTTTTATTTTAGCGCCTTCAAAGCCGTCAAGTACAGTCTTGATTTATAACTGCCGCACATACTGTGTGCTGTTTGCTAATAAAAAATAAAAGTGTGACACGGACTATTCAACACCTTTGCTTGATTAAATACGAAACTACGATTATCACTTGATTTTTTTTGTTTTATTTATATTAATGTGTTAGTACATGATTTTGAGGTTGTTCAATGACAATACCAAGGCTTTTAAAGTAGTAAATGGTTAACTAATAAAGTAAAGAAAACATTGTATAGAAGGAAGGTCAAAAGTCATGTTGACAGAATTAGAGACAAAAAACTTCCTAAAATCTAAAACAGGCATAGACCAACAGGGAGGGTAGAGTCATTAAATAATATATATTTTTGTTTATGATACAATGTATCCAGGCAGGTCAGGATGCTCACCTGATGGTAAATGATACGCCTGACCATGACTGAGCGGCATTGATGGAGACAACAACTGAAAAACGGTTATTATTTTTCATCAATTCAGCATTGCGCCCATCACCAAAAACAACAGACGTTACGTCTCTTATTCGTAAACCAAGTAATTTATTAATAACTATTGACAATTCAAAAGTATCTGTCAAAGATTTATTTGAATAAAGATGTTTTGATTTTGAATTTCATATACGACTACACGACAATGTATTTTTCTTTTGCATTTTCAGCCACGAGTCGTTCAAGGTCGGTTGTGATTGGTCGCGCGCCGCCTTCGGGCCCGGCGGGCGGCTGCTGGCGGTGGGCGGCGCGGATGGCGCAGTGTACGTGTGGGGCACGCACACTGGCAAAATTGAAGCAATACTCAAGGACCATACGTGAGTTTACTTTATTTCTGATTATTGTGATGGGATGTCTAAAAGTGTTTGGAGAACCTACATAATCAAGAAGTTCCAGTTTGGAAAAATCAAACCACTTCAAGAAAAAAAGGATCTTAGAATAGATTATAATTACTTGTGTGTGTGGCGCTCACGAACAAACTTTAAAACTCAAAATGAGCTGATTCGATGGAATCTTTTACAGGTAGTTTAAGATCGTCACATTGTTAGTATTTTTGATAACCCTACCTTCATTTACGATTCAAAAAGTCCAAGAAATCGAAGAAGAAAAGGCCAACCATCACTTCTTCGCCCGAAATCTTTAAGTCGTTTACAAGTCTTTGACACCAGATTGTTCATCAATTTGAGGACATTAAAGGGTTCCAGACAATGCAAGCCTATACATGCTTGCATTGTCTGGACAATACTGTAGACACGCTCTTAAAAGACTCACGAACTCCGGTTACGAAGTGTTTCTGTGATGTATATTTTTTATCGTTATGTTAGGAGCATCCTATATTTTATGGAAAATTCGGTGTATTTCAAATTCAAATTTTGGCAAACAGTAACGTTCGAAACGATAAGATTGAGTTCAGAAAGTCGCAGTGCTTTCAGAATTTTAAGTCTGGCAAAGTCATGAATATTTATGACTTCCCCGAGTTGTTGTATTTTTTGTTTATATTATGTCTTTATTACATTATATTTTTAAGAGCGTCGGTGGCTCAATGGTGTGGAACATTGCCCTCTTACCGGAAGGGCTGAGGTTCAAATCCCGCCACGTACCAATGTGTTTTCGAATTTTCGAAATTATATGTAACGTACATATAATTTCGAAAATCCGACGCTCTTACGCTGAATGAAAACATCGTGAGGAAACCTGCGCACGAAGAGATTCAAAGATTGTGCGTGAAGTCGGCCAATTAATCCGCACTGGGCCCGCGTAAACGACTAAGGTCTTAACACCCTTACGGACGGGTAGCTAATGATGATGATTATTTCTTTACATATAAACCGTTTACAACTTCATTTTTCAACCTTAATCTCATTGTTCAACAAATTTACACGATAAGCAAACGAGGAGTTATTTTGACTTCATGTTAACATGTCATGAACGAATCATGTTTTATTTTGTTGCAAAAAGAAGTTACAGTTATGGTTTTGAAAAACATAGGTTACATACGGCTTAGTAATAAATACTTACCAATTGCATTTGTATCTTACAAATGTACTTATAAAAATCTTAGCTCAAATATTTGTAAACCCAAAACAAATGTTTGTGAAACGCACCCAGGTACTTGCTTACAAAAGCTCATACTAGAGAACAACAGTACTCAAGGGCCACTTGCGAGTACTGAGTACAACATTATGGTAATGGTACTACATATAAGAGACCGCATCCTTATTCAAACACTTGGAGCTCCAGTCTTTAAAGCTATGACACTAAAATGGTAGAGGAAAGTCTCATCTTCCTTTCTCAGTCTAGGGTATTTTTAACGGTTTTTGTTTTAAATGCCGTCGAAACTTTCTTTTCGAGGAGATTGATTTGTAATTTTTGCCGATACGGTATTCTATAATAGTTTAATATTTGAGCTTTTGTTTCCATATAATATCATCATCCAAATGTCATTGGTAAGGATTTAAGGGTTAATTTTTTATGTTTAAAGTTATAAATATTTTATATTGAATAAATCGTATATTCATAAAATTTACTTATTATATGTCGTCCAATCCGCACTGGGCCCGTGTGGACGACTAAGGCCTAATCATCCTACACGGGTAGGCCCGTGCCCCTCGATGGGGACGTTTAATGAGCTGATAATGATGACATGACACACATTAGTAAGTGATTATAAAGAGTAGAATCACTTAATTTATTTATAAACTAGCATAGTTAGTTGTAATCTATGGGTCCATAAACAGCAAATACCAATCTAATAAATATAAATCTAAAAGGTCCGACCCGATGACAAACTAACTCGCAAGATAAACTAGGGCGCGTTCAAACGGAAAAATGGTCGGCATAGTTGTAAAGATAAATCATGGCTGATCCTCTGTAGCTTTGAACCTGCTTACTGCACGCGAGCTAGCACCGACCGCTTAACATGACCATAGTTAACCGGTTGTACAGATTGCAACCATATCATTTCTATTTCAGTGCATCGTAGTCATTAACCTTATTGCGTAACAAGGACTCGTTTTTTAAATTTATGCTAATTCGAAATGGGCATGCACGGTGTGATAATAGTTACTTATTATACCATAAGCGCCGGGAATTATTTATGAATGTGTAACGAAACATTTCCCGCGCGGTATTTGCTAGAAAGCTTTGGTATCGTAAAACAAAAGATGCACTATCCGAGTTCCGGTGTTACTGGTTCTGCCTTATTTAGTTGACATAGTCGCTTTACGGTCTCGCTAACACAAATAATTATACGGGAACAGTAAAGTGACGCGAGAGTTTTCCCTGAGAACTGGTGCCTTTTCTTTATGGCTTGCGGCCGGCCCTTTGACCCCTGCCACGCCGTATAAAGTGTCAGCAGACACATATCTGACCTTGAATATGAAACTAGAATTGTCTCGATCGTGACATCGTTTAGTTTCCCGTAGCATTTCGCATGGACAATTGAAATCGTGAGGTCAGCATTGACTCCGGTTGCCTTGCAAATTTCTCTTTCCCATACGCTGAAACTCGCGTTTTATTTATATTGAACACCGTGACAGTTTAGGAAACAATCGATCAGGCGACTTGTGTTTCGAGCCAATTACTGATTCTTGAATAGAAATCTGATGGCACAGTACTGGAAACCCCCTAAGAACAGAGATCCTTATACGGTTAGACTATGACCTGGGTGGTATCTGCTTAACGTAGACTAGATTTAAGTTTTGTTTGCCGTAACAGTGTTAAACATATTCTTCATTTATATTTTGATACTACTAGAATATTTATCTATTAATAGAAAGGCTGAGCTTGAAAAGTCATTATTAATTTGATAACCATTAAAAATCTACTGCTGGTCTTAGGCCTTTTTTAGGATAGAGAAGGTTTTTGCAATAATTTCCAGGACGACCGTGTTGAAAAAGGCATGAAGGTGAAAGTTATGATAGTGTTATTAGGTAAAAATGCCCTCAGTCCCCTGTTAGCTTCGATGTTGCTATTAAAAGTACTCTAACATATACCTTACCTAAACATCCTCTTCTAGGCCTACTTCATGATGGTGAACTGTTTCGCTATAATATCCTAATCAGATCAGACGGGTTGGAGCAGTACCTTCAAGTTAAAGAAGGTTAATTTTTATGATACAGAGCTGCTAACCGTTTTAAAAATATTTTTAACCTGCCGCCACTTACGGCAACCGTGGAAAGTGTGACCCCAGATAATAAAACTTGGAGATAGTATTAAAATGTGTTAATTTCAAGATTATCCCCAATAAATGTAATAAATAACATAACTTATCGTTTTGTATTTAACAAACTACAGAAAAATATACTCATCAGGAATTCAGTCAAAGCTTTGTCAGCGCTTAAATACATATTCAACGTTCACGCTTTACTGTTGCGAACATAAAGGCACTCGTAATACAATCAACAGCATGTTACAATGTTGCGGAGTATGCCTTAATACAGTTATGACCGTTGACAAGGGCCATAGTGTAACTTGGCGGCGCCATTGTCCGGGAGCCCGCCGCGCCTGTGGGGTCCGCGCCCGCCTCGTGATGCTCCAACATGCCCTGATGCAATCGTGCTCAATTCGCGCCCAGGCACACAATGGGCTAAATAATTTCCCTCATGCCGAGGATAAAAGACACGCGGAAACGTTCCCATACAGCCTCCAAACATAGATTTTACTCGACTGGTGTCCGCGTCGGCATTAATCTGCCCGGTCACCCCACACTCGCCTTGTCCATTTTCCTTCAATATTGAAACAATATCGCTACGGTACTCTCTCATATCATATACCGTTGGAACATAAAACTCTTATCTTATTCGGCCGAAATCAATTTGAGCAGACGTACAATATCGAAGTGGAGCCAGATGAGCAATAAAGATTGTATTCCTTTTGGTGCAGCCATTGTTTCGCATTTCATAAACGCGTTTATCCGCGAGCGCGTGTTATTGCATTGAGACCGTTTTACGTCTTAGCTGATACTGGTATTATCCGAGCACTCATTAAAATTGTTTCGCTCGCTGTGATCAGAACGACCTGCAATAATGGAGTGGGAGCAACACGGGACGTTATGAAGATATCCCGGTAACGGAATGCGTCGCGGCGCGTCTGCGGTTGACGTTATGTCCATAGGCGCGCGTCTGTGTGTATCCAATTAGTGTGAGCGCGATCTGGGCCGGTATCTGTATCGAGTATGGTATAACGATGGTGGGCACGACGTTTCCGGATATGTACAATAGTGCACCGATGTGGACGTGACGGCGAGGCTCGCCGGCGCTCGCATTTGAATGTTATCTGCGCGGCGACGCGGGCGCCGGTCGACCGGACAGTCGCTAACAGAACAAGTGCGCCACTCGGCTACTGCAAATCTTTACATTGGTATTTAGGTTATAAAGAAGAGACATGATAGTTTATCTACAACGAAATAGAAGTAAATACTTGTAATTTCATACAACGCTACTCACCGGTCATTATCATCACAGACGCCACATGAAACTATACGTAAAGGGTCTTATTTGCTGTTCTTTTGTCGACGATAGGATCAAGTGTCGTTTTTTAGCCTCTTATTTATAGTGTATGACTTATAATATTTTATACCGCAGGATTCAAAGACAAAATCTACGAGTAATAAATGTTCTTGATTATACAAAATACTGTTTAACACTGTAAACCTACAGGTAAGCAATCTTTACATGTAGTTAATTTGTTAGAAAGATGATTTATTAATGTAAGTTTTATTGTATTCAGTTTTCTCTCTATATGAAAATCCTTCCTGACAAGTTGGTTCATACTCTTACTGTTCCTTGAAATAAACTTAATTGAAAAATAGTTAGAATCTTACTGTAGGAATGTAAAAACAGATTGCCGTATTAAATTAACAACAATTACAATATAAGCGTAAGTCATAGCTTTGAAATTTTAGCCTGAAGTAGTTAAAGTCGCTCAAAATTAATACGAGTCGATAGTTACGATTATTTTTATGAGTTAACGGATCGTGTGGGTTCCTTAGTAAAGCAGCTTTGTTTTATATGGAAATAGTACATTTCTCGGGTGTACTATTTATTATGTTGCGGAAATTGGAGAAGTTAACGATCCAGTTAACTTGGTACTTATACGCAGCTGGCATTTAAAATAGGTAGTAAACTGGTAATCGTAAGATAATAGAAAAAAAATGATTATTTCTATGACAGAATACAAGAAATACTTAAATGTAAAGACATAAAGGTATACCACTAAACATGTGCCATAGTTAGTAGATACAGTTATATAGAAAGATGTATGGATGTAGGTAATGTATATATTTCTCAAAGTTGTGCCAAAATTATATAAAAAGTACCTCCCGTTATTTGGTTGGCCTAAATAACTACGTAAGCGACCAAAAAACCATATTTACCACCACGCTGCTGGTGTATGTATGTGGAAACAAACGCTGTAAGCAAATATAGGATTGAAAAAGGCATTTTAGACAACAGCAAACATAATGTAAGGTGAACAATGGGGGCCGACTGTGTTTCCTGGAGCACGTGCCAGCGTATTACTTGGCCCGTAGACAAGTGACAATCGAAAGCTAACGAATAACTTTTGACATATTAAGCTGTCGCCACGTATCTGGGGGAACGGTAGTGCCCCCGCCAAGACGAGCCAAACGAACCGCAAGGGCAGACACTACCTACCTTTTCTCGAGGTGTTTCGTCATACTTACTTTAGATCAGAAACTGAATATTCGCTTGACCTCCACGACAAGCGAAACGGCGAAGCCGTACATATTAACCAATATGTAGAATTTGTTGAAGTAAGGGTCGGCGGAGTTCATATTCTACATGAGATCTGACATCTTTTTTACAGTGCAAACTTTACTACTATGTGGTCGTCTTGGCAACATTTTACATGAAATGTTTTTGGTGGGATTCATTTTATACTGCGTCATGTGGTTAGTAACGGAAGACCTATTCGGTGTAATCAAATGTTCTGCGACAACACTTGAGTACAATATCAGTGTACTACGAACATTTGTGTGCATGGACATGTTTGTTAACATTGGTCTGGGAGTTTTCTGTGAGTATAAAACCCGTGATAGGCCACTGCTAGACTTAGAGCTTAAGGATGTGAAAGCTTTTGCCGTAATATTCACACTTAAAACAGTTCGTATCTATAAAAGATTGGATGAAATAAGATGCGAGTAATGTTTGTTAGAGGATGTTTACTTTGATTAATATATATAATTTGAAACCGTTACCGATAACCACATTCGGTTCGCTCCGGACGATGGCCGTGCTAGGCTCAGTGACTGAGATATTCAATTAGATGCGCCGCGGTGTGCGCGCGTGTCGCCCGTCCCAAATGCAGTGACTTACCGATTTCGATATCTATTGTCTCAATGATATTTATCGATTGATCTTTATGGGCTTCTACATTGTTGATATGAATAAATATCTCACACCCGGTGTACGGTCACTGCAAGATATTCAACTCGGAAATGTGTTCTATCTTATCGATAAGCTAGCTGTACCCCGCGGCATTACCTGCAGTTTAATATATCTCCCACAGTAAAACGTATGAAATTGTATATAAATCGCTTTGTTAAGTCACGAATCAAAACCCTTTTATATGCGTTAGAGTGTACTTTAGTTTTCTCAAATTAAAGTAGCCTAAGTTTTTCATCAGCTACTTGGCAATAAAAGTCCCGTCAAAATTAGTCCAGCCATTTCAGATTTTACCCGGAACAGACAGACAAAAAAATGTTGAATTATAATATATATTCATATGCAGTTTTTTTTTCTATATATATTACAAACACACTCGAATTTTATCAATAATCCCACACATAACGATTCGTTTATTTATTCCTTGGACTAATAAATTATTATCAGATACATTCTGAACTCACGCGTCTTGCATCGTAACTGCGTCATGTTGTGTTAAATAAGGAAAGGCCATAAGAAACCATCGTGCCGTATCTGACGCGTTTAATTAATATTTGCGATGAACTGTCCCCGGCGACGACGCACTTAGTTGCTAATTGAACGGATGTTTTGCTCCAACTATTTATGTAAAACGGCGACTAATCACATCCCCGGCGACTTGCGTAAGTACTCTCTTGCGTGTCCTCTCAACCCGTAATTTCCGCACTCTATAAGACATCATAATTGTCATGTTTCTTTCTCAACAAACTCACGAGTGATTAATGTGAGTATCCAAACCCGTGAATATACCGTTTTGGTGGGTTACCCGGGTGTTCCTGTAATCCTGTATGTTTATTATATATACCTCAATATTGTTTATTTCTGCTGCCGCACGCAATCAGTTCTTTGAGTACAACTTTTAGGAACATTAACATTTTAGGATACCATAGTCACAATTTCGCAACTAAACTATGAGTAGAAAATGCAAAATTCAAGGTCCCAAGCAATGAAAATCCTAGCTTTTAAAAACTCAAAAAATCCTGCAAGTTCATGCTTCGTCATAATAGCTTGATGTCCATCCAACTATTTAGTATTACAGTCAATATTTGATGAACTGCTTCAACATATAAAAAAGGAGATTTAATATGTTTTCTCTCCATATCTATGCTATGCGGAAAGGCCTGTACCCTGCAGAGGGCCGTTATAAGCTGAAGATGATGATAATTATCATGTGTGAGCAACAAAACAGACAACCCGCCTTATGTTATGTGGTAACTTGTACTCCAGTGATCTGAATGTCGTCCTATCTTGTGATATGATAACATCGTGCTAAGATCATCATCATCATCATCAGCTCATTAAACGTCCCCACCGAGGGGCACGAGCCTACCCGTATAGGGTGATTAGGCCTTAGTCGTCCACGCGGGCCCAGTGCGGATTGGACGACTTCACACACAACCTTCGAATCTCTACGCAGGCGTGCATGAAGGTTTCCTCACGATGTTTTCCTTCACCGTAAGATCGTCGGATAACGTACATATATTATAAGATAGTATTGTTCAATCAGCCCGAAACAATCCGGCCAAAGTAAGACGTTAAGCCGGCAATGTCGGCTACAATCTTAGCAGTCGTTACCACCCACCAATCCGCATGTGGCCCCCCTGGTGGGTTACAGCCCTATAGTACCTACCCATAGCTATGCTGCGAGGAGGCCTGTACCATGCAGAGGGATGTTTATATGCTGTGTGAAATCAAAATGTATGTCATTGCGATCCGACGTGGGCCTGTTACTGACGGTCGAAAGTTACCGTCAGATAAGTAGAATGTTTAAATTAAGTGAATAACCCTTAAACCCAGTATGGTCGCTCATACATAATAAGATCATAATGTTAATATTTAATGTTGGCAATAGCCTATACAATGGAAATGCTACTATTATTGAAATTAAATCAGTATCATAACAACTTTCGTAACTCAAAAGTAAATGATCATACATACATTCACCTGTACGGAGCTCGACAACATGAGACCATTATTCCGAAACCCTCAGCGGTTTGTTTCTGCATGTGTTACCCGTAACTGTAAAGTAATAACAGGTACTTGCTCCATTACGGCATGAAACCCTTCATTATGGAGATTGAATGAAGGTTTTTCCGATACGCACCAGGTTTTATAATCACGCATGCTTGTATTGCTATGAAATTTGGACATTATGAGTTGTATTCGTCGGCCTACGAAATGATTATAGATACAAAGTTATGGAGAACAAAATGACCACACACGTTGCCTCTTACCTATAATGTACACAACACCTTATGAGTTTATAATGTAAAGGCATACCTATAACCGAGTCCGAAGCCAACCTCGTCTGTTTATATGCATACCGATCGAATGTTTATTGTGTTGACCTTAATCTCATCTAAACACTTGAATGCATCCAGCCTAATATTGAACGAAGCCCTGGCGAACCGCCAACTGTTTTTCCTTGAACCTGTTGCAGTCCACTACGGGACATAGGTAACCCCCATATTGCGCCAGTTTTAACGAGTTGATGTGCGCAAAAGGTAAATTTTGCCAGTGGGGTTTTTTGGTAAAAGAGATCGACTACCAGAACATTGTGGTGTAGTACAAACATTAGCCTATCTAACAACGTGCCCAGCATATCTTTGCACCTGTACGCGAAAGGACTAAATAACAGTCATACTGGCCTCAAAATGTTTTAATGGCTGCTAAGAAGATTATATGAACAAATTAGCAATCACACCTACAATCTACAATAAAATGTTCATAAAAGCGTTGCATCGTTTTAATTTTTTTAAATTCTTTGTATGTTAAATACAAGCAAATGCGAAAGTGGAATAGGTCAAATTATTCAACGTGATACTGCATATTGCAAATTGCGTCTGGCGGTCCATTTGTTTGATTTTATCTCATCTTTTACATGCCATATTTGGTTAGATTATATTAACATGCATCGATTGTATTCATCTATATAAAATATAAGCAGGTTAATAACATTCTCGCTTATGATGTTTTTGATTGATTGATAACCATTTTTGGTTCATTGATATGTCTTACTTTATACGAGTAGTCAACCATGGGCCCTTTACGGGGTTCTTTATGTTTCCCTTTTGACTTTTAACAAAGCTATCGTGGTCATGTTTAGGTATCTACGACATACATATCTATAAACTTAAACTTTAGGTATGACAGAGTACTTTTCAAAGGGTGAAACACAAGTCATCGACTGGAGTGTGGCTTTTTTCGGTTATTATTGCTCAGATTCGTAACTGACCTTTTCATTAAACAAAATAAACAGGATTATCGCACGATCTTAAACCATCTCCCCGTTGCATAAACTGTCAAATAACGACATTTATAACTAAGAACCAAGCATAATGATGGACAAAGATCCAGTTTACATTCGGTAACACCACTATGGTTTCCAAAGACAATCGTCTAGTGATCTGATGTTGTCTTGGCATTCCATGTCCATTTTCCTACCTTTATCGAGCATGCATTGTCTGCTGCATTATTTACTGACGTCCCTGTTACAACAATGACCCATTGATATCGTGCAGAACACAATACGATACCAACATTTAAGTCGAATATTGATGATTTTGTTATTTTACCTTTAATACAAAAATGTAACTATAAAAATTATACTTTTAATGATTTACGGTGCATGGGAGTACTTTTTTTATAAATCTTTTCAGGCTATGGGAACATTTAGGTTGGTTCATCTTTAAATGTACTGGTTGGTATTGTAACAGAGGCATAATTGATAAGTTTCTTATTACATGTTGGAGCTCGAAATCGCAGCTGTTTAGCGGAGATTCCTGTCTATGCAATAGCAACGTGTTACTCGTGTGCACTTTATATTTTACATTCACATTAAGTAGTCGCTAAGCTTTTTGTACTGGAAGGTAACGACTGCTGCGGATAGGTATTGAAATCGCGGTAACCTGTCTCCGAAGTCCGAACACAGTAGGCGTATAATGTGGTTATGAATCAAGGCGCGACTCGAATAATATAAACGGTACATTTATTAACATCCGTTCTTGTTATACGAATCGAACGCCATTGCATACGAAGACAAAATCGATTTAACAAATTTTTAATCACATTTCCATCGCACACTACAATCGATTCAACGTCCTTGCGATTCTGGTTCGTATATTTTTAGCAACTCTGTTTCTGCTCTTAATTATAACTTTCAAGAACGTTTTAATTTATGCCCTATGTTAGCTGGTGAGTAAAAACCGTATCTTAATTAGCCGCATACGAATTCCAATTAATAAGGTATCGTAAAATAACGGCGATTACAACTCCTAATAGACCGCGTCAGAGGCGCGACACCGATATATAAAGGAGGAGATCGCATCTACTTTTATTCGAACAAGAAACAATCGCTAACTCGTGGTGCCAGATTTGCTCATTGTTTACGGCGCTTCCTTGTCTCCATATTGGATATTCCTCGGGAAGCTTGTTATACGCAACCGGGAGCGGTATGTGTAAACGAGCCGAACAAACCCGACGCTAATTCTAGTTTATGAGGACCCTTGCTCCGCATAGATACGATATAATGCTTTAAGCGGCCTCCGACAATCAAAGCTACATACAAACAGTTTCTATTCGAGAAATGATATGTGTGTACCGGTTGAATGGCGATCCTTCCACGTACGATAAATTGACATTAGCAACTTTATATATTATTTGAATACTTGACCGCCTTTTCTCATCTCCATTGAACCACCGCGCCGGTTAGGCACTTTCATTTCGGTTTATTTAGTTTTTTGGGTTTATTAAACGGCGTGCATTAGTTGTGGCGATGAGTATCTCAAAGTGCCAGTGACACAGATTTAAACAGCGACATAATATTCGTAATGTACGAGTACACAACGAGGGATACCGTTCATAGTTTCCTCTCGTGTTCCGAGAATAATAACGGTTCACACTCGAACACAAAACGATCCAGTTTCAAAATAAAGTTTAGTGGTGGCTGGTGTTGCTTTATGACCCTGGCGAACTTAGATTTTGTCAAAATTCCTGAACTAGAATTTTTAACTGCGCATTTATGTGTTAAAATACATTTAATATATGACCGCGATACAGCGATAATTTTATCTAGGAGCGTGTGTGGCGTAGCGTATGTTTTCACTTAACATAATGTTTTATTACTGTAGGTACACTAGTGTTTAAATTCATAAAAACTTGTAAACGAACTAAATTAAATGATGAGGAAATTATTAATTATACAATATTGCACGTTCAGCAGAACTGCATCGCAGTAAGTTCTCAGAAAAATACAATATGATGATAACGTCGTAAATTACATCTACATCAAATGAAATGTAATAAGCTTTAGATTTTATAATAGTAAACTAGTTTATTAACCAATAAATTACAACTGTTTTTGTCAATTTCATTCTAACGATTTAGAATATCGCTACTTCAATGAGAATATGCAATGCGGACACGGCCTTTAATAATTATTCAATTATTATAATCAATAAAATAAATCTTAATTTATTTTAACCGAAGATCTGGCAGCTACCTTGGTCAAAGAATCAGTCTGGCAATCCAAAAAGGTAACGCTGCCAGTATTTTCGGAACTTTGCCGAAAGGGACTTCTTTTAATTATATTTTTAGTTTTTTTTTTTTATTTTTAAGTGTTTAGGGTGTAATATATTTTAGTTACCGAATAATGTAATGTTGTAATCAATAAAATTGTTGCATTTGTTATGAATTTTCATTTAATTATTTATTGGTTCCATTTGAATTTGATTGCGTATTAATACTGTATTAATACTACATACTGTTTTTGACCTGTTACTTGAACGTTTAGTTACATTATTTAAATGTATAAAAGCGCAGCTACATTCAAGTTAAGATTTGTATTCAGTGCAACATTTTATATAAAACGTATTAACAAATTCAGACACGACTTAGATTATTTCGACTATAGTGTAGTAATGTTTTGGTATATGGTATAAATTATTTATCAATAATTTGTGTCAGCTTTTGGTTGGCCTCAAAACCAAGAGTGGTCTTTTTTTTAATTCGGCTAGCACTACTTAAGGTGTTGTAGTTTGTAGTAGGTATTATCATTACAGCCTAAAATGTCCACTGCTGAACAAAGGCTAACCCTAATGATATTGACGGAAACCCCTAGCAATAAATAGATATCCATTGATTAGCCACCTGACCAGGTTTCCCCCAGTCCATCTGGTTAGGAAGCGGCCTACACTTCTTTTTCCATTACGTGGCCGTCACTCGAGAACCTTTACGCCCCATCGGCCATCTGTTATGAATCCTAGAAAGGCCTGATTGATTTATTCATGAATCATTACGTCTACAAAGGCGGCATTTAACGTCCCACCGCTCTCCTGAATACAGTGTTAAATATACAACAAAAACAGTAAAACGCCTGGGTTAATTCACTTATTTTCTCGATCCTTTGAAATGCTCACAAAGGAAGTAAGGTACGAATCCGATAAATCAACAAGCGAAGAACGCTTGGGCGTCGGGCGCGAAGCGTCGTACACCACGGCCGGGCGACATTTCAAAGCCTATTTTGCACAAGGGACCTATTTACCAGTAGAACATAACCAGTGCAAACAGTGCGCGCGTAACTATTGCCCTTTGTAAATATTTATTATAAAAATTACATTGTTCTTAATGCGATTTTGGTGGGGCGTACGCGCGCTGCCTGCTTCTGATACAGTCTGCAATGAAGTTGCGCATGATTTATAAATTTTGATTTGGGATAAGTTTCGTTTAAATAGCGACAAAACTGGAATTCTTCTAATATTTACAAGTTTATAGTTGTTGTCCAGGATTACATTTGGTGCCATCCTTAAATTATTTACATCGTTTGCAGCAGTTGTTGATCAGAAGTCCAGAACTTTCTGTAATATTCTACATCTATACCTATATTTAAATAATATTGGGGTATCTGTTTGATATATTGAAATCATCGTTTTTACTACATGAACACATAATATATATATATACATACTCGTAGTATAAAACCATGTCGATTTTTCTGTCCCTATATCCCTTTTTATGTTTATATCTTTAAAACTACGGAACGGATTATATCGAATAGTAGATAATTAATGTTATTTGAAGTTTCTACTAATTTTGTATTTTTCCGCTTACATTGTACAAACGGAGGCTGAGCCTTACGAGATTTATAAAAATAATGTACTAAGTATTGAACACAGTGAAAAGGTCTTCAGAAAACTCCGCGATGGTTTAATTATGAGTATATCCTATGGATATCCCACAATAAAAAAAAATCATTTACTTTTTACGACAAATAATAGTTAATTTTCGAAGCGAATTCAACCATTGCAGAATTAATCCTTATCTAAATAAATGCCTTGAATACATTACTCATTTAATCACTTATATGGCCCTATACAGAGTAAAGTTGAAATAAATTTTCGAAGCTATTAACTACAGAGTGCATATGTTACGGCAATCTGTATAATTCAGAGATTGCTTATAATCCTCAGTAATCTATATAACACCTGCGGCGTTCAGGCAATATGTGAATTAATATGACCAAAATAACATTTTTTTGGTCATATTTCGGCTGGACCGATTTTGTAGATAATATAATAAGGAAAAACAATCTTCTTTTATTTTTAAAAAGTATAGTAATGTTGTAACGTGACTGAACAAAGCGTTCAGCTATTTCTGCATACGCAAAGTAGACTTTCAGTAAAAAATATGAAAATTGTTATTTTTATTATTGGACTGAAAAACTATTCAATCGTAAAAAAGCATGGAAAATACAATAACAAAGTATTGTATCTTTGCATGCTTTTTTATAATTTAATCACTCTATAGACGCTGAGGGAAATCCTAGCTGACTATACAGTTGCATTTAAGATTATGATATATGTTGACGTGCAGGGCCCCGTGAGGCGGTGTCGTGGCACCCCGTCGGGCCTGCTGGCGTCCGTCGACAAGAGCAACCGCTGCGTGATATGGGGCGACTTGTGACACGCGTGGAACGACCTGCCTCCGCCCACAACACCAGGTAATTTATAATTGTTCTATGTTGTACTATAAGGAGGTGATTTTGATAAATGAATAGATATGAGGATGTAACGATAAACCAACTAGTGATATTGTTTCCGGATTACCGTTGTTTGATGCCTTTCCGCGTATATATGGCAATCTAAAATATATACGAATTGGGGTGTGGAAATTTAATTCAGAGCATATCTCGAATTTAAAGGAATTCGGGTGAGGAACTATAATCAATATATTCAACCAACGTATCATTAGGTTTCTAAAATACTTTGTCACGTACGGCTCAGATAAAGTATTGTTACTTTATTTGAGCCGTACGAGTAAGTTTATTTATTAACAAAAGACCTTATCGCTATTCGCTCTATGTATGATCTACTTGTAAGCTATATTGGATTGCAAACTACAACGCTGGTCTAGAATTATTATTAACTATTTGCCGTTCTTACTTCAAGAAAGCAACAATCATGTGAGGAGGTTAGATAAGACTGAAAGAAAGTTTTGCTCAATAAATTCACCAAATCATGCTCACATGCGAAAAAAGTTTTAAAACCAGTATAGTTATTTCCGACATAAAGTCTGTAAAAAGGAGAATATGTCGTTATATTTACAGCATACAAAAAATACATGGCACAGAGCTCAAAAAGCGGCCCGCACGTGAGGGTCGCGGCTTCAAACGTCGGTGCTCTTATGCAAAGTTCGCGCGTTACAAGGCGAAACCAGTTCGCGAGATATGCTTCAGATGATAGATATTTCAATGACTGTCCATTATAATAAAGTGTGGAAGGATTTACACGCTCTTTCCTTTACATTCGGACAGCTACTTTTTAATAATAATGCAGTCTTCTGAAATAAAAATTCATAGTGTTATTGTTCTGTATTTATAAGTGTTCTTCTTTGTTTGTATTTGTCAGCTAAGTTGTAGGTAATTATTTGGAAATCATCGCAACTGCATCCTTTCGACGTGTGGCCTTTTAAACAACCTACTTAGGTGATCCTAAAAACCTACTCAGGACTATTTTATTAATCGTGTAAGTCATAAAAGATAAATAAGTGATGATATCAAACTTGCATTGGGTAGGATGTATCAATTTAAAATACAGCTATCCAAAATATATTTAGTATATTCTATTTCACTGCATAAAGCGTACTTTCCCAAGCTTAATACAAGTAATAGCTATTATTTTAACAGTTATAAGCGCAATTTGGTTTAAGACCCTAAGGGTATTATAATTGCATGTAAGACGACGGGTCAACTCGGATGGCCGCCGATGATTTGTGTGCGATTGCCTATCATAACCCACAGCCGTTATATCTCTTCACTATAAATCACTTATTACGAAAATTTCAAACAAGCCATCCATTCCACAATCGAATGACTGACATACCGGACGTAATGTTGCCAGAGAAATGGAATTCTACCTTTTTTATTTTTTGTAATAGTCGAATAAATAGCATTAAAAATTGATGATAATTAAACATTACTAATTATATACTATAAAACTGTAAAGTAGCCAGTACTTTGGTTTTAATAAAAGATTTGAGAAGCATAGAGTCTTAAGACAGAAATCATAAAATTATGATACAGCATTTAAAATATGCTGAAATTGTAAAGAATAATTTGATAGGTTAACCTATAAAAGTCAACGGTGGATCCAGGATGGGTCATGGGGTCATGACCCCCTCCTGAGCCCTATTTTTAAGTACCATACTAACGTACATTAACACAATACCTTATAAGTTCTTAACTTGACTACTAATATATGACCCCCTCCTCGCGCCTGGATCCGCCTTTAATTCAAGTCGGGTTTTATTCAACGCATTTTTGAGTTCTGTAGCCAAATGGCAAAAGACGAATCCCATACACTGAACTAATGATTTTTTTATCGAACCCACACATGTGGTATATCATTTTGCAGGTCTGGAAAAATGATAATAGGGTTTCCGATATATTTTTTTTTATAAATTGAATAGTTTGCGCGAGATACACAATCTATGTGAAAAAAGTATGACGCCCCCTCCCTCCTCCAACTCCTAAATATGGGAATGATAAAATTAAAAAACATATGATGTCCATTACCATGAAATCTAACAACGTGTTGTGTATCGTTTAACGGTAAACTATTCATCAATCATCATTACAGCCCAATTAAGTCCACTGCTGAACGAAGGCCTCCCCTAATGATTTCCACGCGGACCGATCCCTTGCAGTTGACATCCATCTGCTACCGCCACCTTAACCAGATCATCCGTCCATCTGGTTGGGGGTCGGCCTACGCTTCGCTTTCCGTTACGTGGACGCCACTCGAGAACCTTTCCGCCCCATCGGCCATCGGTTCTACGCACTATGTGCCCTGCCCACTGCCACTTCAACTTGCTAATCCTCTGGGCTATGTCGGTCACCCTAGTTCTCCTACGGATATCATCGTTTCGGATTTTATCGCGTAGGGACACCTAACATAGCCCTCTCCATAGCACGCTGAGCAACCTTGAGTCTATTCAAGAGGCCCTTAGTGAGCGACCACGTTTCGCTTCCGTATGTCATAACTGGCAACACACACTGGTCAAAGACCTTCGTCTTGAGACACTGAGGTATTTTGGACGAAAAGATCTGCCTTAACTTCCCGAACGCTGCCCATCCTAATTGGATTCGACGAGAAACCTCCTTCTCGAAGTTGGACCTACCCATTTGGACTACCTGTCCCAGGTACACATATTCGTCAACAACTTCGAGGACAGAACTTCCAATGATATCGGTATAGGTACGACATGGGCATTAGACATGACTTTCGTCTTGTCCATGTTCATTTTAAGACCCACCTGTTGAGAAGCTCCGTCTAGGGTTTCGAGCATAGTGCTTAAATCCTCCATGGATTCTGCCATGACTACTATATCATCGGCAAATCGAAGATGAGTGATGTACTCGCCATTCACGTTGATGCCAAGTCCTTTCCAATCGAGCAGCTTAAACATATCTTCCAACGCAACTGTGAACAGTTTCGGAGATATAACGTCTCCTGTCTCACTCCTCGGTGCAATTGGATAGGTTGTGTAAGCTCTTCATGTACACGGACTGACATAGTAGCGCTCTCGTACAGACATCTCAATACTTCGATATAGCGAAAGTCAATATGGCACCGTTGGAGGGCCTGAAGCACAGCCCAAGTCTCGATCGAATCAAAGGCTTTCTCATAGTCCACAAACGCCAAGCATAATGGCCGGTTATACTCTCTAGTCTTCTGTATAACCTGCCGCAGCGTATGTATGTGGTCTATGGTGCTGAAGCCTTTGCGGAACCCGGCTTGTTCGGGGGGCTGGAAATCATCAAACCTACGCGCGAGACGGTTCGTGATGACTCTGGAGAACAACTTGTAAATGTGGCTCAATAGCGTGATGGGTCTATAATTCTTCAGCAAGGTTTTGTCGCCTTTTTTGAAGAAAAGCACCACCACGCCATTGCTCCACGCCTCTGGCGTCGCACCCTCACGGATCACGGAATTAAAGAGCTTCTGAAGGGTTTAAGCACTGGCGTGCCACCTGCTTTCAAAAGTTCTGCGGTAATTCCGTCTTCTCCGGGGCCTTATTTCGCTTAAGTTGTTTCAGAGCCATCCTAATCTCTCGCTCAAGGTGACTTCTATAAACTATTATTCTCCATAATAATCTGTATAGGTGCCTAAGTAAATAAACATATTTTGATTATATAGTACTGCTTGGTACTGTAGATTGCGTTGGAGAGTGCCGCTTGCTCATTGATTTGTGCTCATTACCACCACGTACTAATGTTTTTTCGAAATTATACGTACGTTACCCCGACGCCCCTACGATGAAGGGAAACATCGTGAGAAAACCTGCGCACGCTTGCGAATAGTCAGCCAATCCACACTGGGTCCGCGTGGACTAGGCATGAATAGGCCATGCACCCTATACGGGTAGACTCGTGCCCCTCGGTGAGGATCTGTAATGAGCTGATGATGATATTACATGCTGCTGTGGAACCCTCTATGGTCCCACCGTCCAAGTCCGAGTCGCACTTGGCCAATTTTTTCTTAATAAATAGTACTTTCGACGGCAGATAGCTTTTACAGCTTTATCAGTCTAACATTTCAATATCATTTTCATTGGAGTTATACTAGTAGATATCCGTGCTGTTATTTATTTCCATATCGGCCCTGGCAACACCGTACGCACCTTTTCGTGCTGCTAAACTATTATAATGGCTAGTAATTTGTAGACGCCGCTTACATAAATCATATTGGATTAAAAACATTCACAAACCAGTAATTTAGTTAATAATACAGCTGGAAGCAAACAGATTCAAAGGAATGAAGAAAAAAGTCTTGCGGTGATAATATTAATTGGTTGACATTACAACGAATTTTTATGATTGCAGAGATTTCCTGTTCACACAGAATTAACCTTTTGATCTCGGATATATCTAATTGAGGAATAATACTTTGCGAAAGTACTGTGATCGGTAAAATCTAAATTAGTGTATTTTTCCAGAATGTCGGTACATGCGTTATTTGTGCAAACAAAAGGTGCCTTAATTTTATATTTGTAGAGACACCCTTAGCGTATATTTTGTCTTTTTTTATTTTTTCATAAAATCTTAAAGATATTTATTTTGTTCTATATTTATAAAATATGTAATCATTTGGACACTCATATTAAAACTCCATATTTAATGCGAAAAATTTTCAAATACCGCAATATTCAATTAATCGATTAAAATAATAAAAAAATAAAACGAACTTTAATTATAGGAATAAAAAAAGCTTATCCCAATATTTATTTTTCAACAAAAGCGCCTTTCGTTCGCTGGTCCAGTGCGCGTACATAGGTCGCCTGATCCTTATTCGCTGTTCGGCTGGATTCTACGCGTGCAGGTGAAGTTTGCTTGAGTCCCAAATGATATACGCTGATATCGGTAACATTCTCATTGTTACAATATCCAATCCAAATTGTTCCCACGTAATAAATTACGGCCATCAGGCCAGCTATTGTGTGCTAGAAGACTTGTGCCTAGCAGTGGGACATAGACTTACGTTTTGGTTTTTATTTGGTTCATAGAGTGTTATGTGCAATAGCACTCTATGAACCAAATAAAAACAAAATATAGCGTACAATTATACCTTAAATATGTAATTTTACATTCATTCTCTATATAGTGAACATATATAGAATTTAATTTACGAGTATGCAGAATATTCTTATGAAAATAAACAATCGAAACTACCTGACGTGAAATTAATAGAAGCCATATTAATGACAGCTGGGAATTATAACAAACCTCCACGATCATGTTTTACTTTAAACAATCAAGTTATTTAAATTGCAATAAAGACCACATCATTGTAGGAAAATCCTGAAAAGTGATAATCACTATAGCATGCCTCTAGTGGCTTTTCAAAACTAAGACCTCTAAATCAAGCAGTGTTAAAAAGGCAAATTTAAGTTCACATAATCACGACGGCCGACTATTTGCAATCATAAATTTGACGTTGCTCAGAAAAGGAATACCATTTTTGACGGAAACGTACGATTTCAATTCATCAATCAAGTACTGTGGATAAATATCTATTTGCATCGGTGTGCAGTGATGAAATGTGGCGTAAGGAACGAGTCCGAATAATTCGAACATTCCCCGTGATATATGCTATGGAGGGTGCTTGTTACCTAGCAATATAAAAGTGCAATCGTGCTTGCACTAGTATAGGCCGCTCACATACCGAACACCCGCTACTCTATTCACGTAACAGAACTCATTGTGGCTCACAAAACCACTACGTTCGGATCCATGTCCCCACGCAAACCCAAAGGGACAGATCTTTTAACCAAGACAACTCACACACGCACACGGTCGTAATAAAAGACTTATAAAAGCTAGGAATTCATAACGTAATAAATCAAAAGAATATTAAGCAATTTCATCACATTTATCTTTGTGTGTGTTTAATAAAAAAATATATGCGTCGTAACGTACTGAACTTAATTGACATAAAAATGAATGGGCTATTGACCACTTTAATATGGCTCAACTTTTATGCGAATGATATAAAATGGTATTACTATGATTTATAAATATGCGTTTGGTATTATTATACAAGTGCAAAAATGGAATGTGATATTTATGTGCGGAATTATGCTGTTGATTGAACTGAACTACGGGTATTTATTCATTGACGCTGTATCATAAATACTTCTAAAAGTTGAACGTTTTAAGGTAATCATCATATCTTCAAGTCCATGAATATTAAATGCTCATAGTTGCTTCATGTGGATACTTGAAAAAAAGATGTTTGCTATAATCGCAATTGTTTTTATTGCACTGCATGCAATCGTTTATCACATATTTATACCCAATAAAAGATTAATTCGAAAAGGTTGGGATTTGATCCTACACGTTACACGGTATTTGTTTGTTAAAGTTTATTAGATTTGCTTATTTAATTTAAAATAGTTTGATTCCTTGTACTCTTCGACCATGTTTCTATGATCGAAGGTTATATTTAGAATGTTTCGAATAGTAATTCATTTTTCCCAATTATTCGTATCACATGATAGCAGCCATTAACTGCTGCTATAATTGAACCATTAAGTGAACAGCCAAAATCAATTTTAAAAAGAAGCCAGTTTACAAATAAATTTTAAATGTTGTATAACCAATGTTTTATGGTCGACTACTAAATAGCCATTATTAACATTTCCTATGAAAACGCACCCTATCTAACAGCATCTTTAAGAAATACTCCTTGTAAGACCGGAACTGACTTCACCTGTTGTCTTGCATCCATTGCGACGCTTTACAGAAAATGGTCCGAATCTCTGTCGTGTTGTTGTTTTTTAAGAGTAAGGTAATAACTCTCCAAATTTAAAAAAAAACATTTCGAAGTTCAATTGTCACTTGAAACGCTTTATGTAAGCTACATTTAATCGAATATGTAGATAGTGTCATTAAATAATGCGGTAACGCGGACCACATTAGTGAATAGAGTCCGGCCATTTGCCACCCCTATTGTTTAGGAAAACAAAACTTTAAATGTAGAAATTTTGGTATTGTACATAAGATAGCGCACAATGCAACCAACAAGTGAAAGCGTTACTTTCAACTTTCATTAAGTTTTTGTAAGTGTATGTATGGAGACGCGGCGGCCGGTCCATATTGTCTCGCGACATGATTCTGCCTAGCTTTCCTAGAAAGAGCTACGCATCATTGCTTTTTACCTACCCACTAAATAATGCTGAACGTGAGAAAGTTGCGGCGAAAACGCAACATGCAAACTCTTTTAATTATACTATTTTTATATCACTATCGTGCTCTTGGGAAATTGTAAAAATAGGTAAATGATAGGTACTAAATAATGTTAATAACGAAACTTCTCAATAGTTACGTAACATATAAAATATTGCTGAAATCGTAATGGCCATCGAAACTAATAATCCCTATGAAACGTTAAAAATCAAACTATGTACACAAGCAGTCTTTCAAATTTTTAAATCCAGAAAAATTTTGCGTTTTTTACTCTTATTTTATAGTCTCTATTGAAATATACGAAAAACCTAGAATGATTAAAGTGTGCTTTTAATTAGTAGTCATCCGATGGGTACTAACTTTGTAGTTTTCAACATTCAGATTAATCTAATGATCTGTTACTAAGACATTATTGGTTAATTTAGGTTGTATTTGTCTTCGTTATTCACTTCTATCACTCGAAAGCGGACGATATATTGGCTTGGATACTGAAATATAGCTCTTACATGTCATCATCATCAGCTCATTATACGTCCCCACTGAGGGGTACGAACCTACCCACATATAGGGTGTATAGGCCTTAGTCTTCCACGCGGGCCCAGTGCGGATTGGCCGACTACACGCTCAAACTTTGAATTCTCGAAATTTTAAAACACATTGGACTTGGCGGGATTTGAACCTGCGCCTCCCAGTCATTGAGCCACCGACGCATTTTACATTACATGTAATTGACCTAAAGGGAGGAATGCGATGTGTGTATGTATATATCAGTCTTGTCATTTGTTTTTCTCTCCAGTTGTGGAGACATATGGATACGGAGCCATAAGTTGTTGCCATTTACGTATGTTTACTTTAAGATAAGCGCATCAACTAATAGAAAACAATAACAGAAAATATATGTGTACTATCAAAAGTGGGTTAACAATTGCATCAGTAAATATTTACATTTTAATAGCAACCATCTATTGAAAATGCTTTCTTGTAAAGAAAGATATCCGACTGCGCGCATCCAGGCAGCTTATTAATTTACCTGACTGACAGACTAGTTGAAATTCCACGGTCCCTTATTGCTAGTAAAGCTATTTCCTTAAATAGGGATACCTGGGTACAATTAATGTTCATTAACTGATGACAGTAGCAGCTTTCGCCCGTCGGCGTCTATCCCCTTGACGGACTATTAGTCTTGCTCCACGGCAAATTAAAACCTTGCACAATCTTATTTAAAATCACTTACGGCTCTTAATTGATTAACTGTCCACGCTTTTTATATGAAAACGATACCCTTTAAGGTTCTAATGAGCACCGGCAATGAAGTAACAATTTCCCCATTGAGACATTTATAAGTATTCTGTAAAATATTCTTAAGTTAACCTTTTAATTTATATGCGGAATCATTTTGGTAGAGTAGCGTATAGACGCTACTCATTCTTGGTTTTATACTCATACATTCAATTAATACTCAACATCAGCTCATATACGTCCACACCGAGGGGAACGAGCCTACCTGTAACAAGTGTACAAGCCTTAGTCGTCCACGCGGGCCCAGTGTGGGTTGGACGACTTTACATAACCTTTGAATCCTTTGCCGTAAGAGCGTCGGATAAAAGTACATATAATTATATATCTAAAATACATTTATACCTATATCGAAAATACATTTACATTGTACGAGTACATGGTGGGATTTGAACCTGTACCCTCCAGATCGGAAGGCAACAGCCCATACCAATGACCCATCGATGCCTATTTCTTTTACCGTAGAACAATTACGTTTTTGTCATAAATAATCTCCATACATAGTACCGAGTATTTATGAAACATAAAATGCAATAAATATTCATGACAGTCTGCCTAGCCAGACGCCAAACTCCGGCGTTGGTAATTTGATATTCAGCTCAACCTTTTTTAGAGAAAGAAGGACAAATGACGTGTGTTTTTCGGCATTTTTGTGTTAACTTTGCATACGGTTACCAATCGGATGAGGCGACTCGTGTGGGCGACGCCATCACGGCCGTTCACTAACCGTTTGTCGCCAAAATTAACCGGAAAATTTAATAGCACAGCTCTAGCTACGTGATCGCTATCTTGCTCTTTTAACAAACCGATGCCCTACTTTCGTTTCCCATCAGGAGTGACTTTTAAATTACATCGATGTTGTTATTCTTTTTGCATACTCTAATTAAATGAACATTGCCGTATTATGTACCTATCACTCCGTCTGACATCGATATACACTTAGTTTTGTAAAAAAAATAGAACGCTCGGAAAAATCCGCGCGATGCGTACCTACTCGTACACGCGCACTAGAAGTGTGTTCCGTTGTAGCTTTTTTAGATGGACAAATCAAATTAAAATAATGTAGCTGTCATTCTCTATAGCGGATCACCAGTGCAGATGGAATTTCGTAGTTAAATCTGGTACTGTCAATGTATTTTTTTGTTTGTTGCCTCCTAATAGTTTTTTGAGCAATTTAAATCGTGAAAACGTTGTTATGTTAATTTGTGGATGCGGTTAACCGTGTCCTAATGCTGTGATGGCAACGGTATTGGTTGCGTTGCGGCCTAGCCGTGTCCGAGCGTAGATTCGGCGTAATGACCTGCGCCCGCTTCCACTCGCTACATTCTTACAACTGTCACCAGCGAACATCATTTCTCAAATACATGTGTACAAACATCTCCATCCGTCCACGTCACCTACATAAACATTCCGAAACGGTGGACAAATCGCAAAATATTTGGACTTTGTAACATTCCATCATTCCGGTTCCTGTAAAGAGGTCTGCACATAATAAATTAGCGTCTGCCATCATCTCGCCAAGTTCCCATCTTAATTGCTAATAAACCACCCATTTCCATATTTGTACACTCTGTGACGGTTGACAGTTGGACAAATTCGCGACGGCCGGGGTCACGGTGCGGTCGCCACCCGCACTTGACACACACAAACGTGACAACGGTTTTACCGTAATAACATCTTCGCGTCAACTATCAATCCGATGTTACCGTTTTAGTAACATAATTGTGTTTTTTGTTTGGCACAAGCCACTGTAGTCCGCACGCAACATCTTGATATCTGACGGGAGGCGGGCTAATAGCAGCTATTAACGAATCGCCCTGAGAAATCGCCTACAATGAACACGAAATATGCTCATTGCCCATGTCCATTCATTTTTTTGCAATTACACTTTTGTCTTAAATGTATGTCAGTTTTTATTTCGGCTAAATAATCGAAGCAATTTGAACATTCGGACTACACTAATATCATTATTAAATTATTATCTTCACACGGCTGTGATTACCGTGTTTTGTTTCCAGTTATTTTCATCTTTTATGTTCATTTTGACATGCTATTAAAATTAAGCTAAATTGCTGAAACTTTTGTAGTATAACTGCACATATTTTTTACTTATATAATAACTTTCCTTGGTCAGTCAAAAAACTGGTATTTTTTTTCGTTTTATGTCCATATGTCAAGACTCTGTGTCATACATTTAATAATTCTCATGATACAGCAACACTATCTGTAATGATTCAAAACATCAACAGTTCGTTACGAGTACCTTAGTGTAATATGATAACTACTCGTAAATCCGGTATTCCGAGTCTATTTAAAATACAACTATGATGCACCAATAAACGTGTATTGGCAATAACGGTCTGTTCTCTTGATCCATTTATCATAGTGGGTTTGATTGTTTAATGTTTAATTCAAGTTATTAGACTCTCATAATATTTATGTATACGAGCCTAATCAAGTGGTAAGCCCATACCAATTTCGTTTATTGTTCAATTACTATTTTCCGCCCATGAGAAAATTTGTTGGGTTAGTTTCCACAATTAACGAGTTGTCTCCTGAAACCAGTTATTTTTGATTAAGTAATATTTCATATTTGGTATTTTACGCTAGTTTATTTTTAATCTAAGTATTGTGTTACGACAAACGTGAGTTACGAGACCAGCCCACTGCCCAGTCCTTACAATATCGAGTTACAAAATGTTGTGTATCAAATCTACTTATAAACTATATTTCAGACTTCTTAAATTTATGTTCATATTGTCCATGAGTCGTTAATTTTTATGACAGGAAAAACTCTTTTATAGAAAAATATTGTCCTCTTGATCGTCAACTTCTTGACATTGCAGTTTTACTTTGCGGCATATAAATAAGAAAGAACCTCCCAGTGAGCCGCGTTTCTAGATTTAGGATTTTCAATATAGATCATGCCTTCTTGAGAAAGAATCTATAAGGCAAGCAAAGCATTAACGACATAACCGGTGTAGACGATGTCCGTCAGCGAGGAAACCATTTTCCATAAGAGTTCTTTCCAGCTACAATGTTTTTATTGCTTAGTAGTTATTAAATGCTTAAGAGTTTTGTTAGTAATCAAAGCCCAACAGTTTGGTGACTAAAGAAACCTAAATTAAATAATAATGAATGTTATCAAACATAAAAGGTGATCTCGCCTCAAACTTAGCAATGAAATTGAACTTTGAGGACTAAACTATGGATAAACGTACTCGTAACGGGGAGCCAGCCCGTGACCTTGTCTTTAAGTTTCAAAGTATTCAACGGGGCCGAAAGTGATATTCGTGCTAGGATCATTCAGTTTCCCATCTCCACGCCATATTTTATCTTACCTCTCCCTTTTAAAGAACACTTTGCTTTAATGTAGTTTCAAGTATTCATGGAAGAGGGATATCACTAACCGTCAGGAGAACCGTCTGCTCGTTGCTTTTCTATAAAAAAAATATAAAACATTTTGTCCCTAGTAGGTATCCTACAATGTAAAAACTTATCTGTGCTTTGTCTTTTACAGATTATTAAATCTGCTGAACCGGAAAGCGAAGAGGAAGGTGGGGAGATGTTTGATTTCTTCAAAGGTATCACAACGGACATATTCCATCGGTTCACATAATAATATTAACGACTCATCACAGCAGCTACGTACACTGCTCTGTCATGGTATTTTATAACATTAAATTGGTGCAAATTTGTATCTTGATAGACATTACTTTTACAATGTGTAATTTTCAATGTATCTCTCCTTGTTGTCAGTTTTTTATATTTTTAGTTGGAACATTAATAGGATATACTCGTAATTCATAATTATTTACAGACGTTTCATATTTACTATACTCGACTAGAAAATATTTTGAACAATTGATAGATATGCTTAGATTGGCGTTATTATATAAAATGAGACGAGAAGTAGAGGTTGTAAAATTTGTAATGTTGTTTTTAAAATAAAAATTAATGTAAAGTAAAAAATATTGTAAGTAAAATTGTGGGTGCTATATTATCACAATTTGTTTGTAACTTTTTAATAAATTGAAAGTTATAATTGTTGTATCTGTTAGTGGTATCATGTCATATGTGAACTACTGCAATGCGTGATGGGGTATTTGTTAACTATAAAATCCACGAGAATAGCTTTACGTAATCATCCGGCCTTACTTTCTTCTGGTGGGTTATCTTCCACCATATGTCAAAGTGAAATTTTAAACGTCAAAAGGATCCAATCAATAGACCGTTAGGCTTGCCGCCTACGATATTCCACCTCGTGCGGTTTTCATAAGCAAAGACCCTAATTTAGTGTATAAGACGACTTCTGTTAATGTACAATTGTACATATTATGTTTAGGTTGAATCCATTCCTACCTTTGCTTTGGATGTTGCTGCGCTCGTTGTTCTGCGGATTGTGAGTAACAACTAATTTTATTATTGTATGTGAACTGTAATTGATACTATTGTAGCCGGTAAAAGTTTATGGCAGCTTGCGCGTTATATGCTATTTTCGATTATTGTCCAGTTTTACAACAGGAAGACTTTTATATTAATGATTTTTATAGTATAGGAATAATTAATTTGAGTGATATTACCGTTATCTTTATGAACAGGTTACAACCTCTTTAGTCATACATATTTGTTTTAAACATCTTCAAATGCACAAAATGCTTAAATGTAATTATACATATATTCAGGCTTGTACGCATTTTTAACAAATAGATTAACCAAAACAATGTCACATGAATTTTATTATAGCGTCATTAGTTTATCACCTAATATCAACCTTTTTGTTAATAATAACAGGCGTTAGAGCAAACAGCCAATGTTAGTTATTTAAATGTTTTCAGGTCGAATTCAAAATGACGACTACGCACAATCACTAATATTTTTTATATTTAAATAAGTTAAGGCCAGCACCGAAGTAGAATGCGCTGTTTACTAGAGGTTGGTGCTATCTGGTTGACATCTTATTTGTTTTAGTTAACAGATCTCGGTGGGCTACCTGCGCTTCCCGAAGTCTCTCATTAGCAAACAATGATCAGCCGTCGGCGAGCGTTATCGTAGGACTTGGGACAGACTAAAAAAGGAAACTGGGTGCCGGTTAAAAAAAAGCAACCTTTTAAGGGCGACTCGCTCATATCACAATTTATGCATTCATTTAAAAATTGATTTATTAATGCGACACGTTGTGAATTACATGTCATTCATGGACTCTTTAGTGTAAATCAATACAGTATTGAATTAAGAGTTATTAGAGCTTAAATAAATTTAGAACATGTCCATTATTGCTATAAATGACTAAACAAGTCTTTTTTCATTTTTAAATTCATATTAGCGAAACTATTTATGACAACTAAGAAACGATTGCAACAGTAATTTAATGGAAAAATATCAATCAGCCAGCCTTTAACGCCCACTACATAGCACAGGCGTTCCCAAATAGCATGTCTTTGGAATGGTTATGCCATAAACCACGCAACCTTAACCTTTAACCGCCAGAGACGCCTTAAAGCATCACAAACAATAGATTTTCCATTGTGTCTGGATTCCTGGCGATCAAAGGGTTAGTGAGTATTGGTTAGTGTTAACAACCACTGTCATAAACTAGTAGCCGAAACCAATGGCTTAAGCAAATCTTGATATTTTTCTTTCAACATCCGATTAGTATCCAACAGTTGTTTATCATGCCACTGTATAGGGAAAAAAACATGAGATCCGTTTTTGACCTTTACCTTTCTCAATGCTGTTTTATAGGAATTACAAGCGACAGGAGACATTACCAATGTGTTTTCGAATTTTCAAAAATATATGTACGTTATCCGACGCTCTTACGGTGAAGAAAACATCGTGAGGAAACCTTCATGCACGCCTACGAAGAGATTCGAAGGTTGTGTGCAAAGTTGTCCAATCCGCTGGGCCCGCGTGGACGACTAAGGCCTAATCACCCGATACGGGTAGGCTCATGCCCTCGGTGGGGACATTTAATGAGCTGATGATGATGGAGACATTTACAATCTGTTGTCTGATACTAATTTATTAAAAAAAAACAAAATAATTTGTCAATAGCTAGTCGCATAGTGATTGACGTGGCCGATGGTTGCGACTCCTGCACTACACGCATGCCGCTGCGTTAAGCCGCGGGCGACACATCCATAATCCCGTGACGTATGTTTTGACAGCGCTCGAGCCCGATTTCTCAACGTCACTTTTTATAATAGTTTTTACCTCACAGTTCAACGACCCTGTAATATTTTTATTTTTGCATGTGATTACAAGCATAGCGAGACCGTTTAACTGCGAGAACTCGCTGGGAGCTGGACAAGATTGAAAAAACTGCCTAATCTGGCGCCGCTCTTAAATTACACTTCGTTAACCTTCGCCTCGGCTAATGACAGGCTTTGGAGCACGTGTGGGTACTGGTTGAGGTGTACCCGATTCGTCTCTCTACACAAACGTCGCGTCTTGCCAAAAAACAATCATACTCTTCGATTATTTAATTCTTTATATGTATCAACGTTGAAAAACGTTTACGGTTAAATTTAAATCCGTGTAACGGTGGCGGTACTTTTTATCAGCCATTTTTAAAACTAGTCACTGTATTGGACTTTTAAGGGTTAAATTCACTTATATTATTTCAATTTATTTTTACTTTTGGTAAGAGTGCTTTCATAGCGGTTTTAGTACCTATATCTCATTTGGGAATTGAAAATTTAAATTAATTGATAAATTTTAAGCAAGTGGTGTTATGATATTAATATAATGATATGGGCGTTTAAATATATTCAAACCGTTTGTTGAATGTTTAGAATATACTTATGTTCAGCGCGGTCAGTTTATTGGTTTTGCATAAAATATGATTTATTTTACGTTTGTGAAAATATAGCAGTTTGTTTCACATCAAACACTGTGATCTCAGCTCATACATTATGTTTTATTTCTCTCACAAAATGGTTTAACATTCGTTGAAAATGGTTATAGCTAACGGAAGTTGCGCCAACATGGAAATTGCAAACGTTCGCAATGATTCTAGTATGTGCTCAATATATAATATGAAATGCAGACTATTTTTTATTTACAATCCTGGTTTTGTATTGTTTTGTAATAAAACAATGTGCCTTCTGTTAGTTACTAAGAATGTAAATGTACTTATGCATAATGTTTATGACCGTTACTCGAGATTTTAAACTTCATTGTTTACTATTTATGAGTTTTCTAATATTCCAATGTTTAATACGCAATTCCTTATGCATGCTTTTTTGTGACAATATTTTGAGTCCGGCTGAATCAAATATAATATTTGAAATTCTTTTAGATTTTCCCGAGGGAACATTTTATGAGTACTTTTAAGTTGTTGTAGTAGCTTTACAAAGACTGTTGTCAGTATAACTTGAATGGATGAAACTGTGTGTTTTATTGTGTTCTTCTTACTTATATACGATAATTTGGATAATGCAAAAGTACCTCAACTACTACCATTGAGATAAATATATTTAAATCAATGACTACTACTATCTAGAAATCGTGGTCCCAAAATATGCTAAGAGCTTTGTACTATTAGAACTTAATAACTCAATAACAATGATTATGCTTATACTTTGTAACACACATACTTATATGAATATTAATCATAGTAAACATTTAGATCAAGACAATCATACATGTTCAGACATAACATGTACTGCACAGGGAAAAACGGAACCTTTGCTGTAAATTCCCACTTCATAACCATTACATAACATTGATTTAACGAGAGCATTTTAATGTGAGCGTAAGAAACTCCTATATTTGTCCACTTAAAATTATATATCTAATATAATTTTAGTTAGGTTGGTTACCGTTTCTGGCGCCTTAAAGCGTTATTTGATGACAAATTATCGTAAATAAATAATTAAGACTTTATAAAAGCATAATAATAATAATCGCCTCGTTTAGAACTATAGCTGGTGATCGCTACATCATACTGGCTTTCAGATACCTATACTTTCAATATTTTTATATGAAATGTAAATTTTATTGTATAGTTGCAGAGATTGCTCGCGATGTAAAGATTACAGCTGCATAAAGTAAATGTAAGATTGTAAGATATTCATCACTTTATTCTACGAGTTATATTCAATATGGAAAATAAATGTGTTATTATTTACTAATCGTCTAATTTTATTTGTAATACAATCCAATATGTTTTTGTGGTTCCCGCCGGTCATTGTTCGCGAATGGTGATTAAGTCGCACACATTCAAGCCTTTCCCCAATTAAGATATATTTGCAGATGACCGTTAGATGTGTATTTATTCAGGTGAAGTTATTATCTGTAATTGGTTCGACGAATTCTTGTGCTCTCTACAATTATACTGACACCGACGAACCCCTCTGACATACATCGAACTTCGACTATGCTAACTAAATTAAACATAGACATAGCAAGAATTATCTATTGGCAGATTAACAATGTGTATGAATAACAGGAACTGGGCACAAATTGATGATGCTGGCCACGCTGGTCATTGACTTGGATATGGAATTAAACCTTAAACCATGGTTAAGGTTTTTGACATGTCATCTTGTGGTTCCGTATTTTTAATAATCCAAAAGTGAAAAATATCCACTGGAAACAAACTGAACTATCCAACGGTCTCATTTTTCTGTATGAACTATCTGTTTACCTTTCTGCTTCATCTATTTGTATTTTTTACAAACCTGATCAACTGGAATATTTATTGATTCGATAGAAATATAGAAGACAACTTTTACAAGATGTCAATCAGATATTGGAACGGATTCTATATCTAATCGACATCTTGTAAAAGGTTGTAATGGCTTCGGTGTTTCGCAATCTCAATCAACCCCCTCTATTTTAGTTAAGCTAGTATTTCAACTACACTTATCTTCAAATCACAAAATGGAAATAATTTCCAGGTCAAGTTAGACATAAATAAATGTATAAAAGGAATACATCGTGAGTCAAACCTGCGCACGCCTGCGAAGAGATTCAAAGACTGTGCGTGAAGTCGGCCAATCCGCACTGAGCCCGCTTGGATGACTTAGGCCTATACACCCTATACGGATAGACTCGTGCCCCTCGGTGGGGACGTTAATAGACTGATGATGAAAATGTGTGATCTAGCGGAATACTCTGAACCACTAGCATTTAAGAAAAAACTGTTCACAGACTCACCTACTCATGTCGGAACGGATCCGAAGGCTAAATAACTGCATTATCAATAAGTAATAGCATATTTACTTTTTATGTTTATTTGACCTTATGAGAAGCAAATTATTAATACATATAAATGGTATGCACCTCAACAAAGCACCTTTAGGTAATTGTAAACTTAGTTATTCAATACAAAAATAAATAACTGTCACACCTTGCCAAAAATTCCGAAACACTATTAGAATTTCCATAAAATGCCCTATCAAGTGCCTTACCAACGGTAGCTGGCGACAAGAGTAGATAAACTCAAAACGCCAGACTAGCAAGCACGCTGAAGACATCATAATGATTTTCAAATTGGCTTTCGCTTCCGCCTGTCGACATGTATCGAGAGCAGAACAATCGGGAAGTATAACTAGTGAATTTATTGATTTCGTGGCCCCATGCATGCCGTGAAAGTGGAAACGTGACTGCTTGCTACGGAGAACTGTTGTTACTCTGCAGAGAATTACGACGTCCCGGCGCGGAATCGTATCTCAAGATTGTTATGAGACTGTGTGAAGTGGCGTCCGCTCCTGCGTACTCACAACGTATTTTTAAAAAAAAAAAAGAAATGTTGGCTGCAGAT